>JAQQZY010155265.1:0-13974 GCA_030068375.1 Ostorhinchus rueppellii
ATAGATAGATAGATAGATAGATAGATAGATAGATAGATAGATAGATAGATAGATAGATAGATAGATAGATAGATCACGTAAAATCCACAATCACTATAATGCAATAGGGACTAAACTGTAAATGTATTAAATTAATAAGAACACACGTGTGTAGTCTATTGACTCATGGGACAGAATACGGATTTGATCATAGAAATGTGAGGGCTAAAATATTAAGATTGGGTTTAAGTCTGCAGAAAATGAGTGTCAATAGAAAATACTGCGCTGAAAAAGTAAAGCGACACTGAACTGAGAGAGAGAAAGAGACAGCGAGAACAATGACGTAATGGATGAACAGCGAGTCCGGCAGGAAACGACAATCCCCAGGATGCACTTGAAATTACCGTGGACACAGGACGGGGGAAGGGAAGCTGAGATTGGAGGGAGAAACAATCAGAAACTAAGGTACTTTTGGAAAGATCTTTTAAATATAACCCATTCGAATAGGGCAGAGCATGCAGTATTTTGCAGCGTTTTTAATTTACCCTAAACACAAAGGAAGCTTTATCCGTAATCTGCTGTCGGATTTGATAACATACTCCATCCCCGTTACAGTTCAATAGCGCTACAGCTAGCCCGTTAGTTAGCCTGACAGCTGGCTTTTCGAGCGTTAGCTAGGTCTTAACCACTTAACTGCGCTTTATATTCGTGTCACAAACCATCTTACTGTTTAGCAAGATTTGTGGCCGGCTAATATGCAGTAAATGTAAATGTTGCATCCTCAGTTTGAGATAAAGCTGCAGCTGCGTCTTTGTGTGGTGCTAGCTGACATAGTGCTAGCATGTTGGTTGAGATAAGGTTGGCTAACTGACGGTATCTGTCAAAGCGGCAATGTTACAGTCTGCAACTGTCATCTGGCAAAAGGTACCACTGCTCTTCCTTATTCTGCAATTTTACACTTTGCGGCTTGTTTAACAGAGCTTTTGGCACTCTTATCAGTAATTTAATGGAGGTGTGGGCACTTTTATTACAGTAGAAGTACATATACATGTGAAAAAGGACGACATTACATTAGAGACATCCCATGTGTTTGAGCCGCAGTAGTAGAGGAATTACTTGGGCAAAAGTAGCTGTAACCATTTAATTAAAATGCTTGTTTTCTTTGAAGATGTTCAAAGAAACAACCTTCCAGGACAAAAGCATTGGTGTCAAAATATACTTTAAATATCAAAAGTATAGGTTGCAGAATGGCCTTTTACAGAAAAAAAAAGTATCCTACTACATTATAATTATTGAGTACTGGAAAGTATCATGGTTTAATTTTTCTGTATACTAATAGATAATCTATAATAAGTCATAGTTATTGGTTAAGTGTTTTTTTTTTTTGTTGAGAATATGAATCTGCTGAGTGACGTGTAGTGAGTAAAAAGTGCAATATTTGCATCTGATATAATGGAATAGAAGTGTAAAGTAGAAAAAAATGGGGGTGGATGGATACAAGGAAAGCTCAAGTATGTAAAGTAGTCTGTACTTATGTGCAGGGAATGGACACGGCTACATTTGACCACTGCTTATGTAGAGGTATTGAGAGGCTTTAGAGAAAAGGTGCTTAATGATGCTAAGACAAAAGTACTTTTTGCAGAAATGTGTACAGTTTTACATCAATTCAGATCTTTTCGTTCAGTTTTAACAATGCATTAATTATTGGTAAGTTAGTTAATTAGAAATAAATCAAATGCTGAATACTGTGACTGAGTAATATTTATCAGTATTTTAAGACTTACTACATTGCACTGAATTAAGTAAAACTATAGTGGGGAATAAGTACTGTGTGTCATGGCATGCATGATATGAAATATTCTCACATCGTCTTTAATAACTTTAGTCATTGCCTTGTTCTAGCTTTTAGACGCTGTGAACATATGACAGTTGTTCTCCAGGACTGGCTCCACATCAATGACCCAAATCTCACTGGACATTTGCATTTCCTACTTCGAACGAGGGCTGATATTGCACGTGAGCCTGAGGACATAAGACTGCAACTGTACTAGTAGCGCGAGGTGCACTTTGGATTTGTGCTGAGTGCCAAAGTAATGAAGTGTCTCGATCGGGGAGAGCCCAGCCCTGAAAAGCAATGTCATTATCCAGCTTCTGTGCACCTCTGATGGGGCTGAGGAGTAAACCAACTGGCCAAGCAGATCTCTGGAGGCGAGGAAGGAGGGAGGTTTCCAGGAAAGTCATGTATTGATGGAGAACCATTTCCTCCAGTCACTTCTTATGGACTGATACCTGCACATTCCTCTCAGCCCAGACAGTCAAGGTTAGACTCGGAGTAGTTCACAAACCCAGGCTGCCAGCAGAATCCACACAGTCTTTACTGTCACACAACATGGATGTCTATACCCAGTGACAGCTTTTGTGCAATCAAACAGGTGACTGTGGACACTGGGCTGCCGTTGTATGTAAGGAAACACATGAGAAGAGCATAAATACAAATGTGCACTACAGAAACCATGGTGGTCCTTTCAGCTCCTCAGCCCATCTCAGTCCATGATTTCAGAAGCCTTTAGAGGCCAGCATCAGGAACACGCTTGCCAGCCAACACACTCGTATGCAATGGAAGAAGACGCTGATGTCACATC
This sequence comes from Ostorhinchus rueppellii, assembly GCA_030068375.1. Taxonomy (NCBI): domain Eukaryota; kingdom Metazoa; phylum Chordata; class Actinopteri; order Kurtiformes; family Apogonidae; genus Ostorhinchus; species Ostorhinchus rueppellii. The sequence goes on from JAQQZY010155265.1 coordinate 2,622, forward strand.
CCACACTGAGGTAAAGTTGGCTCACATTTTGATTTAAGGTGTTTAGCAAGTTAACCTCATTGAAGTGTTTGGGTTTACAGCAGATTAAGACAATTAAAACCGAAAGCAACATGTGTAGTGTTGGACAACAAAATAAAGCAAGTACTATTTTTACAGCCATTGCCACATTATTGTTACTCTTGGTTACCTAATGTTACCAATTAAGTGCTCATTTGTCTAAGCAGTTCTGTCATGTGTTTAACTTAAGGCTTAAGGTCAACAGTTCTCCCTCTGCTTTAGCAGTAATCTCTGGACTGGTTTGCTTGGTGTGTTGCCATGGTGGCAGCTGACAAACCATTTCCTTTATCCCGAGTTTTGTTTTGTAGTCGTAACATTACTTCTTGCTCCCTGGACTTTATCCTTGAGTGAGGCTTCTTAAATATATATTATATATTATATTATGTACACACCCCCACACTGAATGCAACATTGCTGGGACAGTTCTCCTCAAAGGAGGAAACGTTAATTTGGATAAGAACTAGCCATATAAAACAAGGTGTACATAAAAAGAGTGCAGGTATTGAGGTGGCACCAGGAGCTAATGTGATGGGGAGGGTGTGAGAGGTTTGGATGTGATGGGTGCAGAACAAAGTCTTGTAAGTTATTCAGACTGTCACCTCAGGAATACAGCTTTTATTCAGTTTTGTAGTAAAGCAGTCTGTAGCAGTCCAAGGAAAGCATATGCTGAGTCTATATAAACTATAACATGAAATGAAAATATTTGATATAAATTGATTTCTTCTTTGGTATCTTTGCCACATACGGATAAATTGACTACTCATGACTGTTCATGTCCTACAGTGTCCATTGATCATGTGACCAGACCAATTTGATGCAGTGGCTGGTTAAGGTGCATCACTTCTCATGTCTGAACTGTAACAGGCCAAGTGAACCATAACTGCACAAATGCTATTACGCATTTATTATATTGTTGTATACTTGATGTTATTTATGTATCAGTGTTACATTTCAGGTAAGCTCATACTACAAAATAATAGAGCCTAATAGTGTATGCAGTAATAAGAATGAATTGTGTTTGAGGTTCTGCTCTGTGTTTCCCTCCTCATAGAGTCTGAATTGTTTATCTCGTGAATGCAAACCATTAGAGGATATCAACAATGGACACTCCAACCATAAGCCTGTGAGTGCTCCCAAAATCATCTCTTTTACAGTATTTCTCTTTTGTACTACTAGCCTTTTTCTAATACTTGCATGTTCCATTTTGCTCAGGTCATGAATGGATTGATAGTTGGTCATAATGTCAAAGACCACACTAACGGCAGCGCACCACTCAGATCTCTGCCAGTAAGAAAATTTCATTTAAGTATTAATCAATACAGTGTTCTTTCCATACAGGATAACTGTGTTTGTTTGCTGTCCAGATATCAGCACTGAAGCAGAATGGGCTTCTGCAGACCTTGGCAGCTGGGGGAGAACAGCAGAAACCTGCAGGTAACAGACTGTCACACAATTTCTTGGTCATATCTTCTTCTCACTGGGATTTCTAAGTGTATCTTAGATACTAGGGTGCATTTACACGTAAAGTCTCCCTCGGGGGTGAAGGTTGCCTGCTTAGAGAAAGCATAGGGCCTCAGGAGTATCATGATGATGCAGGTGTATCGACAACATAGATTCATGACTGTGAGTGGCATTAGTGAGTTTTTACCAAAACACTAAAGCCATGTTTACATCCTTAAGTGCCATGTTTGGATTAATTGCTCAGGCCTTATAGTTTTTGTTGTTGTTTTAACTATTCACATGATTTTACCTATTTTTAAAAATTAGGTTTTTTGCTTTAGTAAAGCTATAATGACCACACAAATGCATTTGTATTTTCTGTGTTAAGGCACAATCTGGCTATATGGGATGTATGTACAATAGTAAAAACCAGCTTCTATAACACAAAGAGGTAATATTTAGTGTGACCTTCCTTTGCACTTGTCATGCCTCTAACCCTTTTGTTCAAACAATGTGAGATTTATTGCATTAAATTTAATGATGTTTGATACCAGGTTTCATTCAAAGCTTGTCAGATGTTTCTGTTGGGCCACTTGTCATGAGGATAGGGGTCACACTGAATAGCAACTTCAACCTTTAGAACCCATTTATTTCAGTTTTTCTTTGTCTTTTAAGGCTGTGCACATATTCCCTATATTCCCATACAACCCCTTCAGCCTTCTTACAAAAAAGCACACAAATTGGCCTCATTAAAGCCAGTGATTTGGGACAATAACTCTGGTCTGCTCTCAAACATAGCAGATGACATTAATACACCTTAGTACTGGATGCCACATGTTCTAAAATGGTACCAATGGAAACAGGGGAAATCTGCTCTGGGTTACTGTTGAAACATGGCATTGCTACAAGGCACCCTTCTCCCTCTTAGAACAAAAAAGGCTCAGTCTATAGGGATGACACAAGAATTCTTATTTTTGATGAAATTCCTCCAGATCTTAGCCAGGAAATTAGAGAGTACTTGGTAATGAGGATGAAGAGCTATTTTTTAACTGCTGATGTAGAGTGATGTCAAAGTTGCAAGAATTCTGATATAAATGTTCAGACTAAGATTAGATTAGAAAAAAATCTTATCTCTATCTGATTTAGGACTGTGGCCTTACTCAGAATCGAAAATATAGGCTATTAATGTTACTTATGGCCTGTGATGAACAGGCGACTTGTCCAGGGTGTACCCCGCCTTCACCCTTAAGTAGCTGGGATAGGTTCCATGCGACCCCCGTGACCCTAGTGAGGATAAAACGGGTACAGAAGATGAATGAATGTTACTTATGCATTTATATGGGTTTTTTTTTTTGTTTTTGTTTTTTTCCATTTATTTTGAATTAGGATTAAAACCAACAAAAGGATTATATAAAAGAAACTGCAACATTCAAAAGGGAGCAGGATGAAGTTTAACTTCTCGCCCCCTTACCCCATCCTTCAACCTACCCTAGATTCCGATGTCAGATCCCATAAGTAACTCAAAAATCCTACACATATCAGACCAAATTCTGACTAGGCACAAAACACAAAATTGCTATAGATATCAAGGATAGACTGTCCATTTTGCAGCCGTATTTCACATTAAAGTAAACTCTGTCCTTCTTGTAGAGGTAATAGTGAGCATATCAAAAACAAAAATAAACAATCCATTTCTTAGCAATAATACACATTTTAAAAAAACAAAAATAAACTGTCCTTTTCATGACAATACCCATATAAAAAACAAAAATATACTCTGTCCATTTCATGACAATAATACCTCTATATATATGTATAAACTCTGTCCATTTCATAACATTTCATGCTGTCATTGAAAACGGATCTGAATCACATTTAAAGGAAAAAACTTCACATTTGGGCTACCGTAGCCTAAATGTCTAAATGTAGCCTATGACTCCTTCGCTAAGTGGATGCTCACACCCTGTGAGAGCTTCAGGCAATGCTTATGCCTGAGTTGTAAATGCAGCTGAGTCAATGACTGTATTTTGTTATCTTGCCTATGTGTTTCTCTCTACAGATGAAAATGAAGAGTTGGAAAAGGCCAGACAGGAGTGGGAAGCCCTAGAGAGTGTTCAACCAGGTCAGATGCATCTCTCAGCTTCACCTGTCTGATGATTACTGTGCATCTGAATACACTTACAAAAATTTTCAGGTTGAAAAATGACATATTTTTTTTTCTTTTTCATTTAATAATGTCCTTTAGCACTCACTGAAGATTCCAACCCGACCCCACTCATCTCTTTTAATGAAGCCCTGCAGTACTTCCAGACCACAGACCTCGGGGACCTGCTGGTAAGGAACTCTGCATAACCGACATTTTTAAATAAATGCTGGTGTTTAAATAATGCAGAGATTTTAACAAATGGCAGAAAACACAGTCTGCTGTACAAAATAAAGGCTGTAGAAGAAAGAGGAAGTGCACTGTAATGACCCACATAATAAAATGAGGGTAATGCTGATGTCCTCAGTCTGAGTTTCTCTTTTTAATAGTAAGTTGTAATCAGCTGTACTTTACTGTCATTTGCATTGTTGTGCTTTTCAAACACAGAAGTACCAGTGAAGACTGACAACAAAAACCTACATGTTAGAAAGGGAACTAATGTAGTAATTTTATTGTGAAGGTGAGAAAGTGAAGTTTACATTAACAGCATGCAGCGACAGCAAAAAGTAGAGAACAGACAAGGGGAGGCTTCAGACTAAAGGTAAACTGCACATCATAACACCTTTTAACTATAGCTGCTTTCATAGTCTTTCTTCCTTGAAAACTTATTTTATATATATATATATATATATATATATATATAAGTTACAGAGAGATTTTTTTTTTTTTCAAGAAAAGGGTGATAGTATTTACAGGTGACAAATACTAAATGTCAATTGCAAGTCTAGTTGGATGACTAGAAGCGTAGAGAAGGAAAATAAAAAAAAAGGTAAAATAAAAGCAGAGTTTACCGTACTTTCTTGATAAGAGATTTCTCACTTATATTTTTAATACATACCACACATTAGAAACTATACCCACAGCGAATTAAATAATAAACTGCAACTATAACTTAACCATGTCTTGGCTAAGCAAAAAAACCTTTCAATATATTGTTGATACAGTTTAATAATTCCTTCAAAGTAGTATTTGTATTTTCATTGCTGTAGAAGAACATCCAGCCAACCATACGTCGGACAGGTCTGGCCGCTATCACACACTTCCTCTTTGGACCCCCACGACTGCACAGGGAACTCCTGGAGGAGCGGGACCTGGTCTTTGCCATCGCACAGTGTGAGTGTCTGTTTGTGTAATGATCCCACCAGCTGGTAAATCCATGTGTATTTTCAATAAACCTTGTGTGCGTGTATTTCTGTGTGTAGGCTCGGTGGACAACAACCAAACAGTTCACATGCGCGTCCTTCAGACCATTTATAAGAGGCTGATGGGCAGCAGGTTGGACTGTCCTCGGTATGGGGAACACTGGGAGAGCATTGGCTTTCAGGGTAGGACACCTTTACTCTTTTGTTATAAACACAAGAAGTTTGACCAGTGAAGCATCACCATGTTTTAATTATCTTTTTTTAATTTCATGTCATACCTAGGAAGTGTATGGCAATCCTTAAAGCACTTCTCACTACTGATGAGGTGTTGTACTTGCTACTCTAAAGAAATTAATAAAAAATAACAACTGCTCTGAAATCTTGGTGAACAATAATGTGGTAATCTGTATATTTATTATATAGGCTTATATCCCTTACATTTTTTCACAATCATATACTCAATTAATTATTCACACAACAAATTAAACATACTCATATTTGCTTTTTTCTACGTTTGCAATGAAATGTTCAATGAAAATTTTAAGAAAATATAAAAAGATGAATCAAAAATACTTTTCACCTCTAGCAAGAAGTAAAATAAATACAAAGTGTTTTGTAGCCTGTCAGATTTCACATATCATATACCAAGTCCATATGACAACGGTACCTCCTTATTTTAGATATTTCATTTATCCTCCTCTGTCATCTTCAGAAAAATGTTGCAGTAATGATTGTGATTTCAGATATCAAATTAAACATTAGACCATAATATCAAACAATAGATTAGATGTTTTTGTCTTGTTGCATGGTACATGTATATTGTGATCTTGCACAGCACTGTTCACAGTCCATTCACACCAGTTAAAAATACACTGACCTCATGTGTTCATGAATTCTCTGGTTTTATTTTTGGACTATCCAGGTACAGACCCAGCCACTGACCTACGTGGCACTGGTTTCTTAGGTCTGATGCATAGTCTGTACTTTGTGATGGACCCAGAAACTCTACCATTGGCCAGAGACATCTACAAGCTCTCACAACACCCTACACAGGTATAAACATATTAACATACTACTCTGGAAGCACTGGCTATTTGTTAACACACTTCAGTCAGCAAATGTGCCTGTGGTGCATTCATCTTTTGGATTTTTAAAGACTCTCTGTCAACTCGGTTAGTCCCTCAGCAAGACACTAAAAGTCCTGCCAGTCCAGGCCTCATGCTGTTAAACTAACCCTGACCTCTGACCTCCCCACAGAGAGAACTAGACCAAAAAAACAGAATTTTGCCTTTGGGTTCATTCAAATCTGAGTGTGATTCAGGATTTGCTCTAGCAGCCTTTGTAAATGTTCCATGTGGACTAAAGTTTCCTTGTTTACTTTCTCTGGTATAGAACTTTCCATTCAGTGTGATGTCAATCAACATGACCCGCATTGCTCTGCAAGTGCTCAGAGAGGAAGCCTTGTCCAAGTGAGTCCTCATAGGGTTATTTTTTATGTTGTTTTTTTATAAATATAAATCACACTGTATCTTTTTCGGCTATACACTCCATTCTGTCTTTAATGTTGTCAGGGAGTGCAACCGTCGCCAGCAGGTGGTTGGGGTGTTGAATGAGTTCTACGTTGCCACGTATCTGCATCTGTACCAGCTATGGAAGACCCAGCAGAAGACCATTGCTGACTCTGGATTTGTACTCAAAGGTAAATACACTGGATCCTTAAATAGATAACCAGTATTCTTCAAAACTAACGTAATGATTTTCTTAGTTTTACCAACATTTTAAAGGCCCTTGGTATAAATGTTGCAACTCTATGAGCAGATTTAAAGTCCCTTAAAGAGAATAAAAGATAAAGGGAGGGACTGTATGGGTTATCTACAGTGGTCTTTAAACATATTATAGTCATCTTAGGCAGCACTAAGTACAGGACACAGTGACAGCAACTTTACAGAACCGTGTCATGGGAGAAAGAGTTTTTGTTAGAAATGTGCATGTGGAGAAGCAAGTTGTGTGAACATGACAAAATATCATCGAAAACATGACCTTGTCAATTCTCTTTGTAAACAGTCACGTAATGGTGCAAGTACATTGTGATCTAGATTACTTCAATGTCAGTCAGTGAAATAATTAATTTTAAAGTACAGAGATTCCAATATATACAAATAATTGTGCAGTGATGTTATGCTTATGCCAATGGATGCGTCATGTACTGACTTTTCAACTCTCCATTGAACACAGTTGACAACACGACTTTGAAACTATGCTTTTCCATTTGCAGATAGATCTGTCATCCTTATGCTTTATCTAATTGCAAATGCATTAGCCTGGCTCTCTTACCCAGTTCACAAATATGTTTAATCAGGCTAATCCTTAAACAGGAGTCACAGTTGTAAACATTGAAAAAACATGGTAATACAGATTGTCATCACAGTGTGAGTCCCAGAGTTGCTATGCTTTCTACCCCTTCAGAAGTGGAGCTGTTTGCCAAAAAGAACCCCAAGCAGATGCTGCGCCGACTAGAGGTCTTCCTGAAAGAGAGGCGGGCAGGTGGCATCCCCCGTGGGACATCACCAGACCCTCAGGCCCAACAGCCCTCACCCACCCTGGGGGAACGAGCGGCCAGAACCGGCATGGGACATGGAAGCAAGGGAAAGGAGATGCACTTCACAGGAGTGTGTGATCTACCGCCAGACATGGAGGGAGAGGCCAGGCTCATCTAAGCTAGTGTCTAAATGTGTGTGTGTGAGTGTGAGAGAGAGAGTATGAGTATGTGGGCAGTACTCTTGTCTATTAGTATATGTGTGAGTTGCTTCCTCTTATGCACCTAGAAGAAGAACTCCACCAGACCCTGATCTAGGACCTGCCATCTGAACCTTTTCAAACACTTCCACTCCTTCTGTTGATGCTGGGGTGCTGCACTTTGATCAGATTAAGATTGGGGTCTTTCAGAGTTATGTTTGTGTCTTTCGGTTTTGTTTTGTTGTTTTTTGCGTAAACAGAGAATTAGAACAGTCAGATATTAAAAGCTGTTGCAGGTCAGAAACACAAGATGTCACAAAACAAAAAAGTGAATGATTGCACTTTTCTGTGGATTTAGTAGCCAAATCAATAGCTGCCAAATTCTTGTGGTTAAAGTGTACCTGCCTAGAAGTCCAAAACATACACACATGTCCCTAGTGTCGTCAGCCAGGGTTTGTTAGCATTACAGGAGGGGAGAAGAGCATGGCGTGGCTTTTGTGAAAGGCTTGTTGATTGCTCTCGTTCCAAGCCAAGGAGAACAACGCATGCCAGTAGCCCATCATGCAAACTGGGAGAAGCATTGTCAGGCATATTGTAAAACTGTCTGTAAATTTTATGACGATAAGAGTAAAATGTAAGCGTTTCAAGCCGTGCTATAGAGCAACACCAGCAGGTTTTCTCTCAGCATGAGTGGGAAGTGGCAGATAGAAAACCTGGAGAGTTTGCAGAATCTCTGAGGAGTAGAAATATTCACTCTGATCTAAGTAGACACTGTTCTAAAATATCTAGTCAGTAGGCTTTGGATGCAGCTTGCTTTTAAAAGTCTGCTCACTTTGCATTCTCAATTAGAGCATGAATGAACGAAGTATGTCATGTGAGAGATGTACAGGATGGACCCTTAGGTCAGATGTGTTGGAGGTATCACCAGCTGTTGGTGCATACGTGGTGTGTCTATTGCCAGGGTCCGATAAACTAGGTCCACAGCTCCCATTTATTGTGGGAAAATATATTTTAAATAACTTTTAAAAATAAATATTTTAGTCCTTTCTGAAGGGATAACTGTCATAACCTTTGTTATGCATAAAGCACTTCAGAACTTTGTTATTCAACTGATGGCTGAGTGACCGTGAGAAGGACTGGTGAGTTGTGCAGAAGAACATATGGAAATCTTCTGATTTGTGAATTTTTCTTGGTGTTTGGTGGTTTTAGCCACGGACACACTTCGTAACGGAGTCTGTGTGCTTGACTTGGTCCCAGCTAACATCGAAGGTCTGGTATGAGCTTTCTCTACATTCCGTTATAAAGCATGTGATTGTAATTTTTTTTGACTAGTTAAAAACTTTATTCCAGTGTGTGCAGACTTGCGTATGTTTGTGTGCGTGTGTTGAATTGAATGAGCTGATATTGATGAAGGGTGCCTCTCCTAGGAGATGTATGGTACAGTATGCAATCCCAGCTCTTACTCAATGATAATCAAAACGATAGTGCTGTGTGACGATAGAAATCGTTCCTAACTTCAGGGTTTGTGTGCTTGTGCAAGCGAGTGTGTTTGTATGATTATGTGTGTGTGTGTTTGTTTGACAGGAACTGACTACAGATGGGGTGCTTTCCTCTGCACACAAAAAGCCAGCTTTACTAAGTACTTGATCCATCAAGCTGCAAAGACGGTACTTAAGTCACGTAACAATGGTACATAACATTTCTGAGGACAAGATTTCTCAAGACAAACACATCCTTTTTAGTTCGCGTTTTCTTTTAGAACCCAGATGTTGGTTCTGGAGACACCTGGTTTCAGCAGCTCTGTGGCCTCGAATGGTTGAGCTCCTCAGCAAAGCTGGTTCCTGTTTTGTGCTAATGTGAAACCGTCTCCCATCGTTGTAGTCTCAATCTGTAGCATGTTCAGGTAGCACTAGTACTGTAGCATCTTATAGCCTCCTCCTCTTCGTAAAGCTTGTTGATGTCATGTCTCAGTTACAGTCTGTAGTGTCAATGAGTGCGCAAACTGTTACTACTATAGCACATTCATTTCATATTTGCATTAAGCCTCCTTCAGTAGACTCATGTTTAGGTGGCACAGATGTTGAACATTTGTTTTAGAGAAATGTGAGATAAATGGGCTCAACCTTGTCTTCTGAAAAAGGTGACAGGAAAAACGGTGCCTACATCCAGTGGAGCCACGTAGGTTAGATTGCTGGTTGGTCCTCACTTCCTTTTTCCTTTTTATTTGAGCCACCGTGCCACAGTAGACTTCCTCCATTCACCATGAAGACACTCGATGTGACCCCAAACACACGCAGGTCTAAGAAATGCATACCTGGAAATATACAAGCATGTAAATTTTCAATGTCAACATCCGATAATTGTTCCGATGATCGCCATTCTCCACCGTACAATTTCACAAATGAGCTGATGTAGGTTTGCCAATTGTTTGCAAGTGTTTTGACTGATCAGGAAAATTTGCACTGTTGTAGATATTTGATAGTATGTGTGATGTATGCAAGAGGAAACAGGCCATCTTCAATAGCCATAATGTTCATTATCACCCACCTCATGAAATTTTGGTCGGGTGAAGTCAGATCCCCTTTCCTTCACTCTTTAAAAAAAAACAAAAAAAAAAACAAAACAAAACAAAAAAAATAGAAAAAAAAATCACCACAGATATGGTCTCACATTTAGTTTTATTAAATTTTAAACTGAGGAGCAGTACAGTGTATGTAAATCAGGAAGTCTGTATATAGAGAAATAATGATTGTAACTGTATGATTGTCTGTAGGGCATTATACTGAAACACATTGCTTACCTCAAGACTTGAGACAAATCTCTCCTTTCTCTCCTGACATTTGTTTGAGACGACTTCTGGCCTCTGGGTCAGACTCTATCTTTTTATTTTTCCTTGCACCTTGGCCTTCTCTCATATCAATTGGACATGTTATATAATGTATATTCAACACCTGAAGCACTACGTAATAGCAAACTAACACAGAAGCTGGTCAATGTTACGTGTATACTATTTAAAGACACATTTATAGACACTATATAGGCCCACATGCTCTTATGCACATCTGCAGGTAAAACGTCCTTTTTAAAAGCGATCTATAATTGGCTCATGTTTACTACGTTGAACTAAGCTGGGGTTTTTTTTTTGTGGCTTCAGTGATAGTACAGTATACTTTTGCTGTGTCTTAAGTGTTTGATGTCAGGAAAACACCCAGAAACAATCCAGTCTCCACAGCTACAGTCACAAACAAACTGTTCAATATATGATTGTAAAGATATAGGCTTGATTAGCTGTCATAATACTGTGTATGCTTTGACCTTGGTATATATTCAGTATCCAAACAAGGCCTGATTTATCCTCTCATATTACCAAAAGTTATATTTTCAGCAGTTGTACAAGATCATATTCTTATGCGTTGTTCATTGTTTGAATCTCCTCAGTTGTGAAACCAGAACCAAGGGGGAAAACGGGTTCTTGCAGGATGTCAGATGCTCTGAGAGGTGTGGTCTGCTTCCTACAGCAGCTCGGCAAAATACAATCACTTCTCAATATCCTGCGCTTTATATGAAGATGTTTTACTGTTGCCGTCGTCGTCATGTCCCTCAGAGCATTTTATGACTGTACCTTGATTGTAGAAGCCCTATTTTATACTGAGAGTTATTTCAGAATACAGTATGTGCTGTTGTACATTAAATGTATTGTATGGAGAAAGCTAAATAAATGCAGTTTAAAATAAAGTGTCTCTGTAAAAATCACTGAATCCTTTGTGTGGGTGTG
>JAQQZY010155273.1:0-13973 GCA_030068375.1 Ostorhinchus rueppellii
TGGGCGCATGCGCACTACTTCTTCTATTGTTGTGTTGCATCCTGTGGGACTGGCTTAGAGCGCGCATAGGGGTGTGGTATGTGAACTGCATCATGTTCAGCAAGCGATTCGCCTCCATGCTGATGCAGATCGTTACTGAAAAAACGCGGCATCGTATCAGTGGGGACAGGGCCTGATTTTAGCCCATTAGCTGGATCAGTAGATGCATATTTGAGTGAGTTGCACGAACTTAATTGTTAATGTGATTGATTATTGTTTTTACTTTTAGCTTTTCATCAAGTTAAGCCGTCAGTCATGAGTTGAAATCTGTCATGAATCCTACTTATATTTGTGACATAATCATCAAACTTAATCCAGGACCTCCTCATATTTGAACGTGTGCCAACGCACAAGCTCAGAGTGTTCCTCTACATAGTCCTCCACATCCTTCTACATAGTTTTTACTCAAAGTGTTCTAAATGAACTGTTTGACCCCTCTTTGATTCACTGGAAAACACTCTGTAACAAAGCTGAAAACAGGATTGTCTTTCTCAGCTCATGCAGAGTTGACTTTTTAAAGATATGTGGCTCTCACATGACAGCAGTGCTATGCAATGTAACAGAGTTGAGATTATCCTATAAAAATGTAAAAAAAAAATATATATATATAATGCACTAAAATATGATGCACTAGAATACCCACAGTATAAAGTAGTTCAAATGATCTCAACCTCACATATCTACAGCAGTGAAATGCAACATCCATATTAGTGCAGCAGAACTGTTAATCCAAAAACATCTTATATAATAGTGTAAAACTGACTTACTGCACATTTAAAGTCCATTTTGCTGATAATACTGACTTGGTCTTGTTTTTCTGTGGAGATTTTTTTTTATATGCATTTGGAATTAGTAGTTTTTTATTAAAGGATTTGAATATTTTGCCAGACTGATTAGAGATAATACACACCACTTTAGGTGCAAAATGTAAATATTCTACAATACTTCAGACCTTATAAATCTATAAATTCCAAGCTCATTTTCAGGTGTCATTGCAGCTATAATCCTTTTAAACCTAATACTTTCTGCATGAGCTGAGATATTTGTAGTACATTGCACTGTCCCTGTGTCTACAACATTCACTTCCTCCTTTGCCTGGTGTTCTTGCAGAATAATTGGGCTAAATGAAATCCTGTGAGCTCTCCTCACTTCTGTCAATTTTGCTGACAAAGATCAAGATACTCCCTAATGTAATATAGGTTATGGGGTTCTATATTCCATATCATAATGGGACTGTGATTGTGGTGCTGCTGTTATGTTTAATCCACCTATATGGTTTTTAACTTGTCATATTAACCTGTGTGCATTCGTGTTAAAACTGTGTCTAGGCTGACTAGGTGTATTCAGAAACAACATATTAAAAGGTGAAACGTGTACTTTTGCTTTGAAAAGGTCCAAAATTTGCCTTACTAATGGAAACCTGTCCTTTGAAGTAACTTAATAACACGGCAGGAAAAAATGTCTTCAAGCATATTAGAATTAATCACGCCCTTTGCTTAGGTCGCACTTTGTCAAATGCTAAGCTCTGGGCTGGAAAGCAAATGAAAACCAAAGCTTTTCCCAAGAAGATTTGGGCCAAGCAGTCACATTTTAGACACCACGCAGGCCTGTGTGATGAGCAGAGAGCATAAGACCCTTACAATTAATTTCCTGTCCTGTGTGATAATCACGCTCATCCTTTCAACCCCATGTGTTTGGATTATGGAAGCTAAGCAAGAAGACATTTTTGGAGGATGCCAACATGAATGCAGAGTTATGGCTGATCAATCACAGAAATTACTTTATTTCTCCATGTGATTTGAGTTCTTCACTCATGCTCATCTTCATTTTGTTCATTTTATTTCAGTTCAGCTCCTTATAGGAAATGGAGTGTTCACATTTTTACCCAGTGTAAAAGGATATGAAAGACACAGCAAGTTCCTTGTGAGATGCAAATTAAACAAACACATTACCATAAAAGATGAAAAATCTTAAAACCCAGAGATATATGCTAACTGAGTAAGACTTGAGCTGGTTTGATGAAAAGTGAAGACATAAGAAATTTGGTTTTAGCATCTATCTGAAGATCATTATTCATTCATTATTGGAATCTAAAGCAACACTCATAGAAAGTGAGAATCACTAGACAGTCTTTCTTCCCTGTTACTATATACCATACCATACCTACCATGATGTCAGTTCTTGGCTTTAACAGTCCTGTAACAGTGCTGTATTTCCATACTGTATGTGATGATGCTTTCCATTTCTTTTGCCCTGTGAGAATATCACAAGTAGGTCAGTCTGTATAACTGTACATCTGTACCTTTACCTCAAAATCTATGGCAGTTTTGAGTTGGAAATTTTACAAATGTAGGTCACTTCCATATCTGCCACGATGATCGATCCAGAATATTAAGACCCTTTTCACCACTGGGAGGCACAGCACATTATATGGACAATAATATTAGAGTGCATCACATCTACAGCTTGTTGAACTTCCCATTCCTGTTTTGAAATATTTGCATGATCAAAATGTTCCTGTCAGTTATCATCACAATCATTTCTTTTGCTTTTGACTGCAAATTTTTCTTTCTGGTTGATTGGCAGAACAAATACATGTTAAAAACTATCTTGTGGTTTGAAATGATAATCTGTGGTTAGAAAAGGATAGATGTTTCAGAAATCTAGAACATTTGAAACAGCTATAATGATAAACAAAAAATTGCAATGTTGAGCAAAATTAAATAAAAACAACCTGAAGCATTCTTTCAGTGCAGATTAAAATGTAAATAAAATTAACCCTAAATACAGAATAAATGTTTATATTTATCACAATATGAAATTACACTAAATCCCCTGTTAGTGTGATATTAAGATAAGTGTAAAATCCTGAACTCACATAAGGTTTCACACTGTTTTAGTTCATTTTTTCATCTGTAATCTGCTTCTTTAGTCTTTGTCTACTGGCTTGTGCTTGACTGGCTTAGTCTCTGCTTACTTAAAGACTTTTCACTCTGTTTTGCTTCCTGTTTGTGTGTTAAGAGCACTAAGACAGAGTAAAAATTGCTCCCAGTCAAGTCTATCATCTTGGTTCCTTTGTTTAATTTCACATTGATATTCTATAGCTCCTACGTTAACGACGCATGAGATTTAAATGCGTCCCAATACTTTTGTCTATATAGTGTAGAGTTTACCCTACATACAGTATATACATACAGTATATACACATGCTGCTGCTGCATGACAAAGGCTGTTAACATGATCAGCTTCTGGCTGATCTGGTAAGATGGTTTTGAACGGGGAGCATTTCACATCTGAGGACCCAAGGCTAATGTAGAACTAAGAACTTTGTTGCCATGGTAACAATCAGTTACACCAACCAACTGAGAAAAAGGTGAAAATAGGCAGCATAATATGTGGTTTGTTTGTTATGTAATGTATATAAAATCTATTTTTTACAGCACTATGATTTTCATCTATTGATAGGTACCTTAAAAAAACTGTTAATGTTAAATTACTGCACATTTCTGAGATGACAAATCTTAGAGATATCAGCTCCTCCTGTGTCCCAGTGTCAAGGGGAGGATCCTGACAGTCTGTCATTGATCCAACCCCACAGGAGTGAGCAGCAGGACCGTGACACTCCATTCAGCTCCCAACAACACTGTCAGATGCTTGCGCAATGTTCTATAGTTCACAAAAACAGTAAGAGGAGAGAGGTGGGCAACAAAGTGAAAAATCAATAGCAGTTGTATCTGATTGATGAGCTACTCTTACCATCGATTTCAGACGGACTCTTTGTGACCAAAGGGAAGTCAGAAAAAAAGTCTCCAGGTCTCTCAACTTGCTGAGGAGTGACAACATTCACACCACCCACAGACACATCACTGCCGGCTGTTGGAAGGTTTATTTAAGCAAACTGCCAGTTGTGCTACCAGTGGTGGTGGAGCGATACTGACGACATGCAGTAAACACAGATATATGATTTATTGCTGCTGGCATCTCAACTGAAAGTTCCTTTTTACAACTTTCCCATGCTGCTGACCAGAGAACAAGGTTGAGCAACTCACATCAGTAAATGTCTCTGCTTTCTGAAATGACATTTGCGGCAGTTTTTTCCTGTGGTCTGCAGTGTGAAGATATCAAGGTTATAGCACAACCTTTTGTTCACACTCTAATATGAAACCACACAGAAAGAACGGCACGTATCGAGGCGAACAGAAATACACTCCGCTAAATAAACACACACGTCTCATGGAGGAGGAAATTCAACACTGACTTTGTAGTGTGGGAAGCACTCAGCTTTGTCTGCACTGCTTTAGTGTTGTAGTTGACTTTTGAGAGCTTGGAGTCTGGTGACTCGTCTTCTCCAACGCCTGACATTATTTTCACCTCTGTGATTCAGCGCAGGCTGCTGCACTGTTTGACTTTCTGATGTGGACCAAACAGCCAGCGGCCCACTAGCTCGGCCTAATCAAGAAAAGCTGTTTGTATCTATCTTACTCTCTCCCTCCCCCTTGTATCATCTCTTTCTTATTATTACTTTAATTGGTTTTGTCTGCGACTGCAACTGTGTAGCTCCACATGTCTGGCAAAGGAGTGTTGAACATTTTGTACATTTGAGGTTCAGATCTATTTTAGGTAAGCAACGACATCAACCCAGGAATTACTAAATTAGCTGCTATTGCCTTCTGTTATACATAAAGTGGTTGATATAATGTCAAGATCACATCTATGATAAGATACTTGGAATGGTAAACTTTTTATAGCCTAAGGTTCAACACAAATGCATAGATAAGATAAGATAAGACTTTATTGAGCACTCCATGATTAGCATCATTTACCTTGTGCTTAGAGAAAAGTCATTAAAAATACAGGAATAAATTAAAGGAGTCATATTTTGCTTTTTTAAATAGAATTATGCATTTGAAAACATTTCCCTGCGGTCTACATAAACTGTAAATTCTATGCTTGGGTCTGATTATTCATTAATTCAACCCCACAGGTCCATCTTCAACCCTATTTCTGAGTAATGACACCAGGTCGTTTTGAGTGCTGGTCCTTTAAATGCAAATGAGCCACTTCACACCGCACCCCCAGGTTGTTGGCTGTGCTGCTTTATCCCGTTCAAACAACAAATGAACAGTTTAGGTAATCGGCTCGAAATTTGGACATATTTTCAGTATGGACTACAAACTGCTGTGGATGATAAACAATTATGTCGTACTCTGAGAAATGTTCATCAGAAGTCTTGACCTTATATGTGCAAAAATTATGACCTAACTAGTTATAAAACTTAACAAATTAAGTAGGAATTGAATGTAGAAATCCACTTGAAGTTTGCCAAAGTGAATATAAAGATAGCTTTACAGCACCTGGAAGGTTCAAGCTGTTTGAACTATTAGGGTCCAAATACACAAATAAATAAACCAAAGACTAATAAAAATGGGTTCAGGAAAAAATATGAGCCCTTTAAGGTGTTATACACTATTAGCCAAAAGTATTTGCTCACCTGCCTTGACTCGACTGATGTTGGACCAGAAGGCCTGGCTCTTAGTCTCCGCTCCAGTTCATCCCAAAGGTGTTCTGTCGGGTTGAGGTCAGGACTCTGTGCAAACCAGCCAAGTCCATTAACAACATACTCTTTCTTCCATGTCTTTATGGACTTTGCTTTGTGCACTGGTACACAGTCATGTTGGAACAGGAAGGGACCATCCCCCAAACTGTTCCCACAAAATTGGGAGCATGGAATTGTCCAAAATCTCTTGCTGTGCTGAAACAAGAGATTTTGGACAATTCCATGCTCCCACTGGAAGAAAAAGTCTGGTGTTAATGAACTTGACTGGTCTGCACAGAGTCCTGATCTCAACCTGACAGGACATCTTTGGGATGAATTGGAGCAGACTGAGAGCCAGGCCTTCTGGTCCAACATCAGTGTGTGATTTCACAAATGTGCTTCCGGAGGAATGGTCAAAAGTTCCCATAAACACATTCCTAAACCTCCTCAGAAGAGTTGAACCTGTTAGAACTGCAAAGGGTGGACCAATGTCATATTAAACCCTATTGATTAAGGATGGGATGTCACTTAAATTCATATATGAGTCAAGGCAGGTGAGTAGGGCTGTGTATTGGCAAGAATCTGGCAATACGATACAAATCCCAATACTAGGATCACAATACGATATATCGCGATATATCATGATACTGTTAAAAAGGCAATTTTTTTGTGTGTTTAGCTTTTAAAAATTATTTCCTTAAAGAATTGAATTACACCAGAAATCTGCACAAATGCTAAATGAATTTTTATTTGATCACAGCAGGATCTGATGCTACATCACAAAATGTTCCTCTGTTAAAACCTAAATAATATTTTACAGTCATTACAGTTGAAGATCCTACTCAAATGTTTATATTCTATTAGTTCATAACATTATAATTGTGCGATCCCAACAGAGGAACAGTAAAAAGTGCTTTTAGGATTATTCAAGTAACCATTATTTAATAAAACAGTATTAAATAATAATAAATAAAATATACGTAATAAAGAAAAACGAAGAAACAAAAATGAACTTATGCTAAATCTGCATTTCAATAAATACCTAAAAATATCGATACAGTGCTTTTTGATATCGATACAGTATTGCAACATGAAATATCGCGATATGTTGCAGAACCGATATTTTCTAACACCTCTACAGGTGAGCGAATACTTCTGGTAATATAGTGTATTTTAAGGGATAATTAAGCCTTGAAATGCAGAGTAGAATATGATAAAATAAAGTAAAGGCATTTCCATAAAGTCTGAGATACCGATTGGTCAAGGTGTAAAGAACAGTAGCATGTCTGACCTCTTACAGTGAGTTTCTGTGCTCGGCAGAGGCTTAAAGACCACCACCTGAAATGTGAAGATTAAAGAAGTTCCAGCAGCCAGAAGCAAGACCAACACATTGCCACTGTGTTACAGGTAAGTTTGATTGACAAATACCTGAAATGTGAAAAATTTAGATCATCCAAACTTAGCCTTTAATAATTCTTACATGAAAAGAGTCCAAATAGCTGTAAGTGGTGAAAACACAGCAGTGATCTCAACACGCTGACAGTTATTTGTCATTTACTTTTACATCAACAGAACATGCTGAGTTGAAAATTGAACTGGGTTTCTGTGTTATGGGATTTTTTTTTTTTCCAGGAATCATCGACTAGCTGTTAGCCAAGGTTTCATCTCTCATCAGTCACTGCAGGTAGTCATTCGGCAAACTGTGAAACTAAATGGAAGTAAGATTACTGCTCAGATTTGAGGAATGATGTTAATGTGAGATATTATGCAAAAAAAAAGCTGCTAATAATAGAATATAAAATGATACAAATAAATGAGTGCATCAGTGTCACAACTGGCTACTCTACGATTACCCCCTGGGCCGTTCGACTCCCTGGACAGTCGTGTGCAGCTGTTGTCCCCAGTATGGTCAGAATTAAGTGAATCTACATGGACTTTGAGCCAGCTGGAAAGACTTTGCAGTGACTTGGCTGCAGTCTGTTTTCTCTGCACAGCCTGCCTTGACAGTAATTACAGTTCTGAGTAAGTGTGTGAGGTGCGTGTGCCTGTGCTTGTTTGTACAGTAAGCGTGTGGAGAGTGGAGCTGGCAGTCCAGATAAAGCCCGAGGCTCGGCCCCTTAGAGAGAGGTGTGGGTGGAGGGTCGTGCCACTGCAGAGGCGACCTTTTGAATGAAAGCCACTTCCCTGTGAGGAGTCCAGGTGAGCACACAATTACAATCCCATAAAAATAAGCCCAAAATGCAAATGCATTCCTCTAATTCCAACCATCTACTCTATATATATTTTAAACTTCGATGCATATCTGCCATATTTTCACTTCCACATTTTTATTTATATCCTGCCACATGAGGTGGTGGTTGTTCATCTCTTCAAAACATCTCCACAGCTAATTAAGAGGAAAGCGTTCACAGTATGCAGGAATAAATGCATCCGACAAGTGTTATTATTGTATCGCAGCAAACTAACAGTCATCATTTTTATATTGCAAACTTCAAACTCATGTTTGAACATATTTTTATCAGCATTCATTCCGCGGTTCTTCACACCGCTGCCTTGGGCTTTCAGTCATAAATTTCTCTCTTCTGCTCATTCATAGCTGCTACGTGGATCCTTCATGCTTGTCCGATCATGCACTTGTATACAAACAACGATAAGTACATATCCAATTGGTTTCCTCAGCAGTGTCACTGCCTTGTCTAATTGCATGAATTTATGCAAATCGAGTTCAACCGAAGTTCAGCCAACCTCACAGTGGTTTCAAGAAAACACATAAAGTAATGAATTTAGAAATGAACATCCTTTATGTTAAACTTGACAAAACAATAATGACTTGGCTTCCGTGCATCTAAATGTCAGAAAAGGTTTCTTGCCTCTATGTTTCTGTGTGATTTCCTTTTAAGTGCACCTTGCTGGTGGCTGTTCTTTATTTATTTATTCCAAGTAATTTTGAAACTTGCCATCTTTTTTTGAACACCATAAGTAGTGATGCTTATAAAAGAATGATGTAGAAAATGTTTTTTTTATTTGATACTTTTGTGTTCCGGGCTATTGGTCTTTTTTAACTTTCAGTTAATCAAATCTGGAGAGCTGTAGTTGTAGTTGTGTACACCTGCATATTTATAACTTCTGAATGGAAAAGAACAGACACATAGAAGAGCGGTCAGTTGTCATTAATCATAAAAATGAAGTCATTTAAGCCTCGTCATTTATCTTCTGTTTTCCTCGATGATGACTTCTGGCTTCTTCTTGTCCGTTTCTTTCTCATGCACTGCTCCAAGTGGTGTTATATCTTTGCTTCTTTGAGCTGGCAAAGTCTAAGTTTGAATTCTCAGAGCAGCTGAGAAAATCTGCGTGGGAAAAGGACACGAGCACCACTGTCCCCTATTTCAACAGCTCCTCACACAAAGCAGTTCACTGCAGCCTCTCTGTGCAGCTGTTCAGTGGCCATAGTAGCAGACTCAGAAATAGATGGGAAACTCTTGATGTAGACACAGAACAACATGAAACACATTTTCTGATCAATAGAATACATAGCGTAACCATGATTTTAAGATAGTGTTGACAGATTTTTTTAATTTTAATTTTATTTTCTTCTACAAGGGAGTCCTGGCTAAGATAGGCAGCAACAAATACAACACCCAGATACAAGATTACACAGTCAAAACACATGTAACACACATTTGACAATAAATATTTAATAAAAGTAACATTTACAAGCAGAATAAGAAAAACAGGTGCAAATGATGGAGTCAACCTGAAGAACTCTCAGTTTGGCCTTAAAAGCACTCGAAGAAATTACCTTAGTTTCTAGTCATTCTGCAGCTGATTCCATGCATAAGGTGCAGAGTAAACAAAAGTCCTGTAACAGTTTTCTGTATGGGCAAATATGGAACACAAAGCAATCTACGATCATTTGTATGGAGAGAAGAAGTGTCAAAATTTTTCTTTTTGACCCTTAAAGACCCAAACGTTATTCTTCCTTTCTCTGAGCTTTTATGAATATCTACAGGATTAGTAAATTAAATGTTGAAAAATACCTGATTTTCACTGAAAGAAAAACCAAATATACAGAAGACAACATTGCAATAAATGGTGATGAAGCACTTAAGGAAAGTGACACATATGTCCCAGTGGGTTCTTATGGGTTAAAAAAAATTGCATTTAAAAGATACGCATGCATAATACTTGATTTTTATTTCAGTCCACAAAAGTTATACTTAATGTATCCAACTACAACTTCAGAAGTTGGATTTATATTCCCGTGTACTACATGTGATTAATTTTCTGTCAATGCCAGATCAAGCACACGACCTCCAAACCGTAATAAATCACACTGCATGCCTACAGTCTTTCATGCTGTCCTGCAGCCCTCCTCCACTCTGTTCTCCTTGAGGATAGTGAAGAGATTTGGGAGAGGAGCAGCAGTACACAAATCAAACACTCACACGCCTCCGAGACATTTGTTCGCGCTTGGTCTCCAGGGTAGAACTAGACTCCTAGAGGCAGGGTTTTTAATCTGGTCTCACAGCTCTGCTTACTACAATTTTACTGCTATATTTAGATGATCTTACAATATGGTGTTTATGACCGTGCTTACTCATGCAGATTTGGTAATGAATATGCTTTATGTTCTCTGCAATTTCAGTCACTTATAGAGTGTATTTAAGCTTCACCTTTTGGGAATGAGCAGATGTTAATTGTGTATATCCTCCATGCCCCAGTTGATCTGCTATGTAAACAGTGTGTGTAGAGCAGCACTGAGGCAATTAATAGGATCACTCTGCTAAAAAAAACATATTTAAATGCACTCATCAAATATATATGCCCTTTTGCATCATGGTTTTACGACACATGGTAGTCAGTTGAGGTGAACCACGAAGTATTAAATATTTCAGCTTAAATCATAAAAATGTTGCCTGTGAACATTGGTGGTGGTCTCTTTACAGCCCAACAGGGTATTTCTGTCAGTTTTAAGCCTATACTTTGGTCCTGTCACGTATCTGTCACTCATCCTGATGAGTAAACTGCCCTTCAGAATCAAAGTTGAGGCTAAATCCACTAATGTCTGAACTGTCCCTACATGCTTTAAGATGAAAAAACCTGTGCTAATACCAATATTGTGCAATTAAAAAATCTGAATCCATGACCACATGTCTGAGACCATGATATCCTATTCCCCACAGGACTTCTGCAAAAATGTTCAGCTCAACAAGAATATTAGTTCTGAGCCTGGCATTGGTCTAAGGCATGAACTATACAAGTCTAAGATCTGCCCTTTACTGTTTATTAACACATTCTCAGGTTTGAGTCTGGGTGATGCCCACAAACAGATTCAAAGTGTTTTATTGTGATGTGTACTGTAAAGAAACAGGTTTCCCTGTGCAATGAAAATCATACTTGGCCGTCCACACTGAATGCCGAGAGAATTTAAGATGTATAAAAACTGAAATACAATAATTTAACTTGGAAATTACAAGCAAACAAAACAAAGCAGCATTTAGAAATATATAAAATGAATATAGAAAATGAGCAAAAAATATATATAAAAATATACAACGATTACTAAGAGAAAATATTTCTTTTCACAAATGTGCTGGGTAATTGTGCAAATTGTCTGAGGTAAATGAAATGTAATATGTGCAAAACTGCTTGACCTCATCAGAAAAATAGTCTCCCAAACCAAAAATAGTAATTTATATAGTGAATTTATTTTAGTAACATTTGCTGTGTAAATTTCAATTTTAGCCGTTCCAACACTAACTAAGATGCTTTTGTGTGTAAAAACCTTCACTGTAGCTTTGTCACAGCTGAAAAGCAACACTGTTAATGTCAATAGTATTTGAGTTCAGAGGTTAAAGGTAATCAATCTGTGCTGCCGTTTAGGTATGACGATGTGTTGCTTGATATTGTCATAGATACAAAGGACAAAGATGTATTTCCTTTGCTGGCTGACACCCTTGTTGTTTTCTAATTAGATTAGTCTTTTTTCCTGGAGGCATAACACACTCTGTCCAGCTTTGGGATGCCTCTGTTTCCCTAAGGAAAACTTGGGAGACACAGCAGAGGAGAGGGACATCTGGCCTGCCCGATTTAGTGGAAAATTGGTGCACTGTGGAATAAAATGACTATTATTAATCTTGGTCGTACTTCAACACCTTATGCTACTGAACAGTCAGTGGAGACAAGGAGGATGGTGTTCCCGTTCTTTTTTTATTTAAAGAACTCATAAACTTGCATGAACTTTTTTCTTTTTTTATTGGCTACTCTCCAACCAAAATCCACCAGTGCTTTATAAAATGAACACAAATCAGGCAGGCGTTTCCTCAGGCAAAACGATTGAGTGCTTTATATTTTATAACAGAAAAAGGTTGGCTTACATCATTTATGCCTTGGGCTCTGAATCGCATCCACTTTCACTTTCATTAGAGCCAAGCAGATTTTAAGATTTTTAATTTGAAACTTACAATTTTTGTATGTGAATCTGAAAATTGTATCCTATAGGTACGAAAAACAAAACAGCTTTTCTAATATGAAGATGTTGACTGAATACAAATCAGCTCCAATGTGTAAAACATGCAGAAATCTAGTTCCATAATATTTTCATTTCATGGAATTACACTTAATCCATGAATAGATTGGGCACAAACCCTTTGACATTCTCAGCACCTCATACCTGAAATAGTGAAATGCATCATCCAACAGTGATTAGAGGATGGAATTGGTGGCAGGAAATCTATTCCTGCAGCCACTTATACCACCCAGCCTGGGCACCTCAATCATGTTTTCTTATTAGACTGCGGGACTTCAATGGAATATTCATGTGTGAGTTGGATGTAATCGTGCCTGGGAAATGAATAGGACAATCGGCAGAAGGCTTTGCATATCTCGCCTCTCAGATGTTAACCCTTATCAAGTCAGAAAATAACATGAATTATTTTAACAAAGACATATGACCCCAAAATAATCTGCTGCATTTATTCAATACACAGTACTACTTTACATTTTGACATATGTGCACTCTCAGCTGCTGTTGCGATTAAGAGTGTCGTAACTGCTACCCATGCTGTTATTTTATTATTTTTCTGGCCTCTTCATTTAATGGAGGCTTGCGGTGATTGTGATTGCTGCTGCACTCCTTGTTGAGAAGCACTGATTATAAGTCACTTTGCATAAGAGCATTGGAAAATGGTTAAGATGTAAATGTGAATTAGTGTCAGTGCTAAGGATGCAGACAAGAGCGCCAGAGCTACTGTTAAAGTGTCTCTTCAGAAACTCAACGGACATGTTCCATTTTCAGTTGTATATCCATTGTGACACTTGGTGTTCAGTCTTCTCTGCTCTTTAGGAAGCACAAAATGCTTTTGAAAACTACAGTAATCCAGTGAAACCTTCAGGGTGTAGGTGTCCTTTTCTCCTGTGTTACTTATTTTAGATCAGAACTCTTCACTTGCCTAGTGATGAGCGTATTAAGTTTATTGTCATGTTAAGTGTACGATGTGGTTCAAGTTGATTGCTCACACTCGCAGCATCAACCCACAACAAGTGTTCAAATCCCACGCGAGTGTCAACAATGCACATTCTGGCTCCTGGGAGCTTTATATACCTGAAGAGGCACAAACTGACAAGCTCTTCTCTTACTAATCATACACTAATTATTAGTCATTTTGGATCATGCTGAAAATAAGCTTCACCCTTTCTTTTTTCCCAATTCATAGCAGGTGGCATCCACTATTAAGGTACATTGAGTTAAGAGCCACTTAACTAAAAGGTCCATAATGAACAAAAAAACAAATACTGGTTGTAATGACAGACGCGCAGTTTTTAGTGGCATAGTGCGAGAATGAGTGGTGCAGTGTGCAACGTTTCCACTAAATACCACTGAAATGCTTCAACTGTTGATGGTTCAATATTTGAAGCAGAAATCAGGGTTAAAAATACTACAGTTCTGCAGCTCTCTCCTCATGGTCCAAATCCAGGGCCAGATTTAGACTTGGTGAGGCCCAAAGCCCTAAGGCTTCTACCAGCTAGTCTCAGAAAACTTTAAAATACAGATGCCTTTTAATTATATGAAAAATGTAAATATATTGCTTTTTAATTCTTATTAATAATATTCAGTTATAATGGTTATGTTGTAAAATCACAAAATATATATTAGAGAATCCTCTACGTTACAACTTAACCCTTTTATGTGTATATGTGCATGTCTATTTCAAACTACCGTAACTCCTCGCCACTTTGTTTAATTTTAATCATTCAAATTGCCCCTGAAAGCTGTGAAACAGGGCTTTCTGGTGCTACTACTCAAGGCTACTTCCCTATCCATTCATTCATTTTCATTCATTTTCTATACCCGCTTTATCCTCACTAGGGTCACGGGGGTCGCATGGAGCCTATCCCA
>JAQQZY010155397.1:0-13947 GCA_030068375.1 Ostorhinchus rueppellii
CCCACGTTCACGAAAGTTTGGTGTAAGGAATGGTCATGGGGAAATATACAAAAAAAGAAAAAAGTGCACATTTGACCAAATAAAACCAAATAAGTACAGGGCATGAATAATAAGAATACACAGAGATTAGAATAAATGTGAATAGCAGCCAAAAGAGGTCATTCAGTTCTGTTTTAGTTTAGTTTAGTTTCTTTTTTCTTGCAATGTTTGGACCAGGAGTGGATCTAAAGGGGGGCAAGGGGCTTTGGCAGATGACCCCCCCAATCCTTACGTTTGTGAGCAAACTGCCACAATGTCCACAAACTCCTTCCAGCACTGCAACAAAGAAGAAATAGATCAAAAAGGCTTTAGAAAGTGTTTTATTCTTTTACTCCACTATATCTTAGGGGCAAACTTTTTGATTTTGATTTGAATCTTTTTACTTTTTTACCACCCGTATGGTTTTGTGCTGTTTTAATTCCTTCTCCTGTTGAACATTAAAAGCACTTGGGTGGTGTGGTTATGCAGGATATGATATGAGAGAATCAGGCTACGCTCAGACAGCAGGTCTTAATACACAGTTTGGATTTCCTGGTGAAATCCGATCGTTCATATTCCACATTAAATGCCACTTCTGTGAGTTTTGAGTATGAACTGAATGCGACCCTGAAGTGACCAAGAGTGCAAAAGAGGTCCTGACGTAATACGTGATCACGCAGGCACACGTTTACAGAAATAAATATGTTCTTCCCGCTGCTCCTCCTCCTGGGACGCAGAATTATAATGTTTATCACATTTCAATGACGTAATAAATGCGGATAAATGACGTAATAAATGCGGATAAATGCGACCTGGGCGCTCAGACTGAAGTTGATACATATTGGATTTAGGAGCACATATGAAAGTGTCCTGGGTCAGATTTGTGCTGTTCAAACTGTCTTTAACAGATCGGATACAGGTCACATGTGGGAAATCTGGAATTCAGCCACATTTGCCTGCAGTCGGAATTTACCCTACATTTTTATATTTGTACTAGTGAGTTGACATGTGAGGATCCATGGTTCTAGATGTGGTAGTTTTTATGCTGTTGTGTATTTGTACACGCTGTACTGCATTTGTCCAGCAGTCACTGGTAAAGTGTTCTGGGCATAGCAACTTGATTGTAGGGCTATTGTATCCCAAAATTACTAATATCTCCCAAAATATTGGTCCTATCAACTTGCCGTTTTCACCACTTCTATAATTTATATAAAAAATACAAATATATAAGTATCTATATTTGTATTTATATGTGTCTTTGTTATAGTTTGGTTTGATACAGTATGTTATAAATGTTTCCACTGCCAGCTGTACTCTCAATAAGCAAGCTCCGCCCCATTCTGTACTGTACCACCTCCTAAAGAAGGGTACCTGTGGAAGCCTACCAGGAGACCAGGCTCCATGTGACCCCCGTGACCCTAGTGAGGATAACGCGGGGATAGAAGATGAATGAATGAATGAATAATTATTTGTTTTGTGCTACTTTTTATTATGGAACAACTGTGACACAATAATTTGGGATTAATAAAGTATTCTGATTATGACTCTTTTATATTGGTTTAGATTTAATAGCTGTTTTGTTTGATTTGATTTAGTGATTTATTCCGACCATGCAATGAAATTGAACATATATACAAACAAGCAAAACATAAATAATATTACAAAAATCAACAATCAATACAATCTTAGAAAGAAGAACAGCACAATAATTCCATTTACATGCCTGAAAAGGGATGAGAAAAACTGCAATTTATTTAACCCCACCCCGTCTCCATAAAATATTATTAATAATATATATTTATCTATTTTTTTTCCTTTTATATTTGTCTTTTATTTCAACCCATAAGGACAGAGGAGAAATAATGTATTTGGTTGCCGACAGACTAAAAAATAAGCAGCATTTTTTGGTTGTATAACATAATTTATGAACATTTGTGTGCTTTTTCTTCTCTTTTATTCAGTAAATATTGATGATTGTGCTTGAGATGATGTAAGAGGCTCAAAGGAGACCTGCTGAGTTGTGTTCACTGGTTTTTGCTTCAGTAATAGCATTCATTCGCTCTAGCTCAGATACCTGTCTATGATGCAACACCCTGTTATATTGCATTTGCTGTTTAGTATTAATGGTATAATATTGGTAGTAAAAGGTGGATTACATCACTAATCTTACCCCGTCTTATTTTGTCACCCCATGTCAAACTTTCTCCACCTCGAGTTTGGGCCAATGAGGAAAATAATAGTTACTATATATTATGTTTTGCAGCCCTTGGTAGAATTGTGTGAAAGTAAAAGGGTACGAGAATAAAATGGGCCACGACCTTGTGGCGCTTCTAAACTCAGCAGCTTATTACCACTGCGCTCAACTTATAAACACCAGACTTATTTACAGCTGGTGTTATGAAAAGACTGACCCGGACAGAGGTAACACCCCCAAAGACATACCAGAGGCCAAGTGTGTTTGAGGGGTGTGTGTGGATGTTTACAACAAATCACACAGAGCTGCTTTATATCACCAACGATGCAATTTAGGTACAACTTTAACCCGTAAAGACCCAAATATCCACTAGAGACCAAAATTGAAAATGTTTAATTACTTTAAAGCCAATAATCCTATTAATCTATGTAAATAAATAATTGGTATAAAATGCAGTTTGCTGTCTTCGTGGTCATCAGATATGACCCACTTGGATACCAGTCTGACCTGATCCGCCTCTGTGCCCCCTGTCGTGCTCTCGGGTCAGCAGATAAACTGCAGCTTATGGTCCCAAAAACTTAAAAGAAGCTTCGTGGTGACGTTGCCTTTTCTGTCGCTGCCCCAGTGTTAAGAGGTGGGGGGTGTTAACAGGCTGGGTCTGATCGGGGACTGACGTTGTGGAACCGGGCCACAGTAAGAACCAGACTGACCTTGTTAATGTGTGATCACAGCTGGACCCAGTTCTCCCGTCGTGTCCCGGTGTTTCCGTTGATCTGGATCCAGCCCCTCCTCCGTGAGCAGCTGCGAATGGACTCAGTAATAACTCCACAAGTATTGGTCGTACGAATAAGCTGTTTTCACCTGTCTGATCCTTGACCCAAAATACATATATACTCCAAAAGGCACAGGTTAGATCTGTTCAGTTTATCAGTTAGAAAGCTGATACACATACACACACATACAGAATCAGAATTGCCTTTACTGTCATTGTAACAGTAGATACAACAAGACTGTGCCATCTCCCTTTTGTTTGAGTGTTAAGTAAAGATTCAAGTATGGAATGTGCAAGGCATAAATAATAAAAGACATAGAGGGACCCGGACAGAGTTTTGTAACAGTGCTGTGCAGGTAGATGAAAGTGACCAATGAGATAAAGTGCAGAGTGTGGTGGAATGATAAGAGCCGGGTCCAGTTTGAGTTTGGAGCTCTGAATAGATATGTACACATATCTCACTTCGCTTTTATAATATAGATGGGGAGGTGTTTAAAAATTCATTTTAAAAAATGTAAACTTTGACCTACATTTCGTAAAATGCAATCACATCTATTCTTGGTCACTGGCAATCTATAAACCCAATTTGGCATGAATTCAACCAATAGTTTTGCTGCTAAAGTGTTATAAGCTATGAATGAGTTCTGGGGTTACCCTTTTTACAAAATCATATATCTTGTTGTAAATTGTGAATATAAGTTGCCTTCGTATTTTAAATGATTTCTAAATAAAATATGAACTGTGAACTCTTTAAACCATGAGCCTAAAATAGACAGTCTGGACTTTTTTTCATATTTTGACTAAAAAAGTTTAGAAATATGCTGTGAGTGCATTTACCCATTGTCCCATAGCACTTTTCTCATGTAAAATATACTGTTATAATACTGCTAAAATGATTTCTCCAGCTTCTAGAACAGGCATGAGTGAAATTACCGTAATCACTCAGAAAAGCCTGTAAAGCGCAATTTCTCAGGTTTCAGAAACCGTTGGAATTTTTCCAAGTGCACAAACAGTGAAAGAAACAGTGGTGTTGTCCAGGGTCCTCAACTATAATCTGGACTTTTATGAACGTCTACATGATCAGAAAATTAAATAGAGGAAAATACATGATTTTTACAGTTAAAACACACACACACACACACACACACACACACACACACACACACACACACACACACACACACACAAAATACATAGGATAATAATATTCTAATAAATGGTTTAAGGAAAGTTAAATATAGAGGAAAAAACTATGTCGGAACTGCCACATACATAGCACTGAGTCTGAATGATTAAAAAAAAAAAACAACTTTTATTTTCTTATTTTTATTTCTTTCCTCGTTTAGTGGAGTCTGCGTGTGTATGTACCGTATATGAGAGAGAGAGAGAGGGAGCGCGCGAGAGTGAGGGAGGGGGAGTTTCCCGCCCCTCCCACCCACTCCCCACTCCGTTACAACCAACTTAATGACTTCGTGAAGGGAAAACACACATACACACAGGATCCGCTGTCCGTTGCGAAGAAAACACGCACCGCCAGAAAATGACCGTGGAGAAAATCTTCGACGAGCTCGGACATTTTAAAAAGTAGGATGTGCATGTACTTCTGTTTATGACGTAGAGTGTGTGGTCTGTGGAGAAGTTCTGCGACCCCTTCACGGACAGTCAGTATTTATGCATGTGAAGGTTTATTTCCTTCCATGTTTTTAACGCAAACTTGGAAAACAAACAAAATCACCTTATGCTTTTGTCGCATTTCCATCGCATTATGTATAGAGGTTACTTTATATTATATTTGTGTCGCTTTGTCTATTAATATCTCGTTGTCTCTCTGTGATTGAGAAAGTTCCCGATTGTCGCCCGCGTTGATTTTTTTTGTCTTTGTAAATCTTATGAAACTTTGACGGTTTTGTGGTTTAATTTTTTTTTTAATTTTTTTTTTTTAATCAAACTAGATTTAACTCATAAAGACCCAAACAACCACTGGTGACCAAAATCATGTACTGTTTAACCCATAAAGACCCAGTGCTATTTTTGTGGCAGTTAAATACATTTTTCTCTGTTTCTACCTTTAACTGATTTATCATCATTTTTAAAATGTTATCCTATGCATTATTTTTGTGTGTGTAAAATCATGTATTTCCAGATATTTACTCTACAAATCATGTAGATGTAAACTCAGAGTAAATTCGGAGTTAATTATATCCAAACAGAAAAAAATAAAGAAAAAGTTACCTTTTCTTTATTTTTATTTTTATTTTTTTTAGAAATGATATTACTAACTGAATGTAAAAACAAATGTCTTAATCCACTGTCATTGATCCAACTCCATGGGTTTTACTGGTGAATCAATGTTGAAGAAGATGACAGTGTTTCCATGGTAACTCCAGAGCCTCTGAAAGTCCAAATGGGTCATATCTGATGACCATGAAAAGATGAAAAACTTTATTTTACACCAATTATTTACATGAATTGATAGGATTAGTGGATCAACCGGTATAAAACAGTTTAGATCAGTAGATGGTTTGGGTTTTTATGGGTTAATACCTGTTGATCCAGTAATTCTATCAATACATGCAAATATTTAATCAATGGCAGTGGATGTCATTTGATATATTTCACTAAAACAGTCACTTGTTCTTCGGTTTTCTCTGTATTTGATATAATAACCCTCAACTTTAGTCTGAGCTTTAATGAACATGATCACTACATCAAATGTAAGAAAATACATGATTTCAAGATTTTTACAACAAAAAAAAAAGCAAAATACAGAGAAAAGTATTTTAATAGATGGTGCTAAATCACTTAAAGATTAAATATAGGGGAAAATTCAAGCCCCTTTGTAAGCCCCTTTTTATGTATTTGGCTGTAACCATTCAGTCTGAGCAAACTTTCCTATATCTGTCATGTTTAATGGTTTTCTCACAGTTTATTAGTACTTCATAATCTATGTGATGTTTTATTATGTTGGTTGTTTGTCCAGGACAGCAGACGGAAATTAGTTTCTCTACTAAATCTGGTGCATGCATCTTAATCCTTGCAAGTTTTGCCAATACACACTGTTCTGTAACTAAATAAATAAATACAAATACAAATTTGGGAATTGGCACAAAAGTAACAGTGGGTCTTTATGGATTAAATCAAAGGGCTGAATCCATTTCCCTCCACTAACTGTAAAAGCCAAAAGTGACATGTTTACTGCACAGACAGTGACAAACCTAAACAACTTTACATGTGTTGGTCAGAGGTTTTTGCAGGGTTGAAATGAGCATAAATATTTATTTCTCATTCTCTTTTGTTCAGGTTCAGTATACTATGGACTCCACTCCAGTCCTTGATCAGCATATGAGCATCATTTTGTGCTTTTTTTTTTTTTTTTTTACCCAGTTAAACAGTAACTTCCAATCTTTTTGCGTAGAAATAAAAATATTTATAGCAAGTATAGCATCTTTATAGCATTGCAGCATATACAGTCACGGGAAAAATTATTAGACCACTCTTGTTTTCTTTAGTTTCTTGTTCATTTTAATGCCTGGTACAACTAAAGGTACATTTGCTTGGACAAATATAATGCTAACAACAAAAATAGTGCATAAGAGTTCATTTCAAAACTGATATCTATCCATTTACCATGTTTTCTTGATAAAAACCAAAATCACTTTAGTTCTTATATTAATATTTATGGCGTTGTACTGACAAAAACAGTGCCTTTAGACATTCCATGTTTTTCTTTTGTCTGTTTTAGTCACATGATACACACAGCAGTTACTACTTCATTGCAAAACCGTTGCTTTTGATGACTTTTGATGGTCTCATTATTTTTTTCTGAGACTGTAATTATGACATTACTGTACAGTGCAAAAGTCTTAGGCTACCTCAGCATTTCTTGTTTTTGCAGGGTTTAAATGAGCATACATGTTTGTTTCTCATTCTTTTTTCTTCACATACATCAGGGGTGTCAAACTTATTTTTAGTTCAGGGACAACATTCAGCTCAATATGACCTGAAGTGGGCCGGCTCAGTAAAATTATAACAGCGGTAAAAGGGAAATGGCATTATAATAATATTTATATCTTCAAAGTTTCATTAAAAATATGAATAACATGAACAACCTGAAAGGTCTAAAGAAATGCAAGTGTAATTTGAACAATACTCTGCCTCTGTTTATCATTGACACACGTGTGTTATAACCTCCAGATCACAGTAGATCCTAAAATACACAAAACATTCAGTAATAGGTAGAATATTTGTCAAAGTATACTGACTTCTCTAAAGATGTTTCAGGTTGATCATATTTCTTCATATTAATCATATTTTTTGTTGAAGGATAGTTTATAATTGTAAACATTTTTTGTGTAATTTAACTTTTTTATACTAAAACAGAGAAAAACATTTTGATAATAATAAATAAATAAATGTCATTATTCATAGGTCATTATGATAGTATTTTACTGGTCTAATCCACTTTTGATCAAAGTGTTCTGTATGTGGAACCTTAACTGAAATGATTTGGACATCCCTGATTGTTAATATCTTTCGTGTAATTGTTGTGTTTCACAAATTCAACCCAACCGAAGCGGGTACTTTTGGAGGCCCAGTTTTAACCCATAGGCCATATGTTTGGCACCTGTTACATACAACAAGAAATGTGTGTACAGCCTTAAAAAACACACACAAAAAAAATGAACTGAATGGGTTGCAAAGGTTAAAGTCACTATTTAGTGTGACCTCTGACCCTGTGACAAGAGGCAACACAGTCTGTTAGAAACATCTGACATATGTTGAATGAAACCTGGTGTAAAACATCAGGAAATTAATGCAATATATCTTATATTGTCAAAGGACAAAAGGGTTAAAGTCATGTTAAGTGCAAAGGGAGGTCACACTGAATATGAGCACTTTATTTTGGAGAAGCTGTTTTTTTTTCCCCTCTTAAAGTTTGGTTTTTACTGTTGTACATATTTCACAAATATCCAGATTGTATCACTATTTAGAAACTGAAAAATGCATATGTACAGACATTAGAACTTTACCAAACCAACAAACCAAATGTTAGACTAGGACTGTAGCATAGTTCGTGTAAATTGATTTAATAAAAAATACTTTTATACTATTTATTATTACATTATGTATTGTATTAACACACCTGCTACCCATGTGTTATCAACGCACAAGAACAACAACAACAAAAACTTCAGCTCTTCAAATGTAAAGTTATTAATAGCTAAATGAGAATATAAGATTCAAGAATGTTTATTGTCATTTTGTGCACATAATGAAATTTTGCTTACAGGTAGTTTTCAGCAACATAAAAAAATACAAATAAAAACACTAAAGAATATGTATATCAATATAAAACACTATATGTATATATCAATATAAAACACTATATACACACATACACTCAAGAATATGTATATCATGACTATGTACATTATTTATATACAAAATAAATGTATAACCCAGTATGTGCAGTGCAGTCAATATAAGTGACAGATAATAATCACCTGTAGGACGTGGTGGAGTAGAAGAATAAAAGGCTTGTGTGTTTATTGTTTTTTGGCTCTGAGGAGGTTGTCGACAATGGAAGAGTTTATTTTTACAAGTATACTGTTAAGAATACAAACATAAGGGAGGCATCTGGGGAAGCAAAGCTCCACAGCAAGAGGGGGCTAACCCCACTTGCCCCCCTGTGGATCTGCCTTGTAGACGGTCAACAGCTCTATTAACCCTTAATCGGACAAATGACTATTTTTGGTAATTTCTGCACACATTACAAGACAATGACAGCAACAGTTATACTGAGGACAGTGAGTCTCCAGGGTCTGTAAGGTCCACCTGTGCATGAACAGTGAGTGGACCTGCTCTGTTCGGTACCAGGAAGTAATGGTACTAATGTAATGAAGTAATGGTACTAATGTAAGGAATGATGTTCAAAGGGTGAATGTGGATGTGGACAAGGGTCTGAATCAGCACGCATGAGTCTAATGTTCTAAAATCCATGTTCCTTTCTCCATACATGTGTTTTTGTTTTGTTTTTGTTTGGTTTTTTTACATTGGGATATATGTACTTTTTGACACTTAAGGGCAAGGAAGCAAATACGGTAACTTCGCTGACCTTGATTTTCTACATAACAATAAAGCATTTTTGAAATTTTTTTTTATAAACATAAACATGAACAGATGAACAAAATAACACAATACTGTATTTTATAAATAAATAAATAGTAAATTAAAAAAAAGTCCTTTAGAGTGTTTTTTTTTTTTTGTGCCCATTTTATTTTGAATACAACTCAAGGGCCAAAACATAAAATGTCACCTGTACCATGACAAATGTAAACAATATAAATAAACATTACAGAACAAAAAATTTCAAAGTGGGATGTTTTTCAAGTAAGAGCAGGGGTGGGGGAATGAACGGGTACTCATGGATCTGCAGTGTATCACTGCAGGCGCCAGTGCACATGGATTCCCCCAGGTGTCGCAGCCAAAAATAAGTAGGCAGTCAATTGTAAAATGATGCATCAACTAAAAAATTGCCGTCGTCTAATTTTCATGGTCGATTACATCGGCTAATCGCGGCAGCGTCCTCCAATAACACATTAATGTTGAAATTCTGAATTTCAGAGTATTTAGATGATTGAACTACAAAGGGTTAACCCTGTAAAGCCTGAACCATTAAGTCATTGAGAGAAAATTCCAACTCTTGGAAAATGGAGCCTTTATTGGTCCTTCTGAACAACCAAAAAATGTTTTTTCAAGTACGAGTATTAATTTTGTACCATATTTGATACATCGGGTCTTGAAGCTTTGATGTTATTATTTCTGAACAAACAAAAACATAACACAACACAAACATGTCTAACAAATTGATAATTCCTTGTCAAAGTCCTGCCTCCTTCCTCACTAATGACAGTCTTGTGGTGTCACTGGAATGAATTCCTCCACCTGGTGGATTGTCACTGTATTGCATGTATCTAATTGTATACACCAGGTTTAAAAAAAAAAAAAATCACTGATCATGTAGAGGGCTTCAAAACTTATGTATCAAATATGATACATTTGGTGTTATAGGGCTAAATATGGTGCTTATGGTTATACAGAGTCTTATAAAGACGCTATATTCAGCACAGTAGCTTAAAATCAATAAACTTAAAATTGTTATCTGTGTAATGAAACTGCCACTAACTCATAATTTCTTCCTTCGCTCTGGCATCAGCAGACTTAACACCTTGTATTTTCTAGATTTCAGGCATGTCTGTACTTCGCTGCCGTCTTCCAGGCCGTAGCTTGTGGGATCCACTACCTGGCCTCAGTTTTCCTCGTGGAGACGCCCAACTTTGTGTGTGGCATACCAGACAACATCACCGATGTCCTGTACGGTAACGTGACGGGCTCTAGTTTCGAAGAAGTCCTGCCTTTCTTCAAGTCACCGAAACAACCCATGGTGGTGAGGACAGCCCGAGGGGAGCAGTGGGAGCTCAGCCGATGCCAACGCAGTCTTCGCATAGACCCCACAGACTTCACATACGAGTTTGATGGCAACAGAAGCTTGAAAGGTTGCGACGGGACATTCATTTATGACCACAGTGAAGTGCAGCAAAGCATAGTGACGGACTGGGACCTGGTGTGTGAAAGAGAGTGGCTGGCCAAGCTGTGTCAACCCACCTTCATGCTGGGAGTTCTGATTGGTGCACTGGTATTTGGGGACATCGCTGACAGGTAAACAAGGACTAGTTGATTTGGGAGGTGGGGGTACTTTTATACCACAACTGGACCAGGTGTGTGTGCATGTGTGTGTGTGTGTTCGTATGTATTTATATATATATATATATATATATATATATATGTACACATACATGTGTTTGTCATTTGTGTGCAGTTCCCCACAGGATGCCCCTTTCCCTCAAGGCTGACAGAAACTGGTCCATGGTGATCTGTAAAAACAAAACAAAAAACAAGTTAATGTTGTCATACTTGTTAGCAGCTGCAAAAAAGGTGTTCATCTTTTGGCTACTGGTCCTTCATTAACTGTAAATACAAAAGTGTTGTCATAGTTCCAGTTTATTTAATAGCCGCATCTGCTTTTGAGTTGACAATTGGAGCGCACTGTACTGCACCACTTAACCCTATAACAGACGCCCTTTCACTCAGGAATTGCAGGAGGAGTCATACATAGAAGAACCATTTACTGTTAGCATTGTAAAGAGTGTTGTTTTTCATGGTTGGTCTCAAATGAAAGCTGACGGTCTCCGCTTTCAAACTGTATGTGGTTTAAGCATCGTACGTGTTTGTACATGCCGTGAATCATGAATTAAAATCATAAAGAAAATAAATTTATCAGGAAACACCGCCCCCTGGGTCGCTCACGACCCAGTGACTGTTAAAGGGTTAACAAAACATAAATACGACACATAGGACGCAAATCACTACTAGGAGAATAAACAAACATTTGATTAAATGTTAAACAACACACCCTGCTAAATGAATGTTACCCTACTGGTGTCGTCAGTTGGATAATATGAACATGAAGTTAGGTTGAGATTCTGACAGTAAAGTGTC
Organism: Ostorhinchus rueppellii; assembly: GCA_030068375.1. NCBI lineage: Eukaryota > Metazoa > Chordata > Actinopteri > Kurtiformes > Apogonidae > Ostorhinchus > Ostorhinchus rueppellii. The sequence goes on from JAQQZY010155397.1 coordinate 11,544, forward strand.
CATGAGCATTACTTGAGCAACAGCAAGTAGCTAACACTAAATTAGCTGAAGCAATGGGATAGATGATAGTTGGTAACTTGGTCAAACTCTCATCTGTTCAGACTAACATAGCCCCTTGAACCTTAAACACCCTGTAAACAAACGAACAGAACTTGTAGTTACTTCCTGGTAACTTGTTGCTGAACATGTGTTCTGCTCTGTACAGTACGTCAGCAACAACTGTTGATAGCAATGTTGAGGAGGAAGTGGTACCTGTTAGCATCTATAGACCTGAATAAATTAATTTGTCCAGTTAATTCATGATAATGACTTAATTAATTTGTTATCACGACATAATGACCATAAAATAATATGTTAAATCAGGGCTGTTCTCGGCTTCTATAGTATTATCAAAGTTTCTCATGTAGCCCCATAGGAAAATTAATTGCAGGGTTATCCCCAGAAATTTATATTATCCTGGCGCTAAAACCAACAATAGATGAAACTCTGCAAGATTTTGAACGGAAAACAACATGGCGCTGGAAAATGGAATGTGTCCCTGCAAACCCGACAGATTTCAGTAGATTTTAGCAAAATTATCAGGGGAAAATAGAAAAAATTTGAAAATGAGTATAGCGGCGCTGAGCTAGCAGTACCCTGGTGCAGTGCCGTTGTTCCATTGTCTGGGGAGAACCCTGAATTGTTTTATACTCGTTTCCCTTGTCCACTGAGGCAGTTTAATGGGTGTTTTGACCCTGATACTGAGTTCAAATCAGAAATGAGATTATGCATGAGCTCTTGGCCAGTGAACTAGTTTCAGAGTATCATAAATGACATACGATATGGGAGCACGTTGACCTTTCAGCCCATGGAAATGCAAACTGATTCCTAGAAGGCTGAGCCAACCAGTCCAGAATTACCACTATATTTGCATTAGTGGAAAGAGGGAAAGACATACACATAAAAAAAACAAACATAAAAGGACATAGATTTGACTAAATGTGACAAATGGAATGGAGTTGCACCATATAAGGGTGGTCAGGGGCGTCAAAGTCATTTTAGTTCAGGGGCCACATTCAGCGGGCCGGACCAGTAAAATAACATAAATCACTGGTTTTCGAACTTTTTACAGTGGAGTGCCCCCTGAAATATACTTTTTGAGCCAAGCTCCCCCAACTCTCGCTTCAGCATTTTTTAAAAACTTTATTACCATTTACACAAATGACAGGAAATTAACAGAGCCAAAAGCAAAAAAAAAAAGAGATTGCCTTGAGAGTAGTTTACACCTTACATAAATGTATGTGTGAGAGTTCATCATACAATCATAGGGAAGAAGAAAAAAATTTGCAGCCTTTCATATATGTATAATCCATTCATATAAATAGATTTGTCTCCAGATTACAATATAGAGATAAATGTTCATTACTATCATACTGTATATATTCCTACATTGTCCACATGTAGACATACATATTACAGTTATGATGGGACCTACATGCAGATACAGTATATTAAAATATTCACTCACCTGCATTGACTCGCATATGAACTTAAGTGACATCCCATTCTTAATCAGTAGGGTTTAATATGACTTTGGTCCACCCTTTGCAGCTCTAACAGGTTCAGCTCTTCTGGGGAGGCTTTCCACAGGGTTTAGGAGTGTGTTTATGGGAATGTTCGACCATTCCTCCAGAAGCTCATTTGTGAGATCACACACTGATGTTGGAGCAGAAGGCCTGGCTCTCAGTCTCCGCTCTAAGTCAACCCAAAGGTATTCTGTCGGGGTGAGATCAGGATTCTGTGCAGACCAGTCAATTTCATTAACACCAAACTCTTTCTTCCATGTCTTAAAGGACATTGCTTTATGCACTGGTGCACAGTCATGTCCAAAATCTATTGTTTCAGCACAGCAAGAGATTTTGGATAATTTCATGCTCCCAATTTTGTGGGAACAGTTTGGGAATGGTCCCTTCCTGTTCCAACATGACTGCATGTAAATAATTTACATAAAATACAGTTATTCATCTTACCATTTGGACGTTCAGAGGCTCTGTAGTTACCATGGAAACACCGTCATCTTCTACAGCACTGATTCACCAGTTAAACCCATGGAGTTTAATCAACACTTGATTTATGTTCAGTGATATATTTTACTGTTAAACTCACTTTTTGTTGTGTAGCGTAGAAGTCTCTCCAACTATTAAGTGGTGGGCGCCAGACAGGAGAAGGGTTACTGTCCACCTCAACCTGTCACATTTATACGGAATTTAACTTGCATGGAGAGAGAAAAAGAAAAAAAAACCCAGGTGCTCACTTCTCAGCTACAAAAGACATACATTCAAACTCAAACATAAAATTAAGGTTTCTTGTGCTTATTTTTACAACAGAAATTCAGAATATTACTTCAACAAATCATTTCAATTTG
>JAQQZY010155543.1:0-13929 GCA_030068375.1 Ostorhinchus rueppellii
TATCTCTAAGGGTGCGCCCAGCCACTCTACAGAGGAAACTCATTTCAGCCGCTTGTATCCGGGATCTTGTCCTTTCGTTCCCATAGGTTATTAAAAATAATGTTTAATAATTATTACTTTATCGATTTATTATTAATTTTTGTTACGTTTATTCAATGCTTTGCTTATTTTATTGTTTATTTTATACTTTTAAATTTTTTTCTCTTTTTTTCAAATTATTTTTTAATTTCTAGTTTGTTTTTTCTTCCTCAATTTTTTCATTTTACCCACTATCATTTATCAAATTCCATGAGTTTTAATGATGAAACAATGTTGTAGAAGATGACAGTGTTTCTGAATGTCCAAATGGGTCATATCTGATGGCCATGAAAAGATGAAAAACTGTATTTTACACCAGTTATTTACATGTGTTGATAGGATTAGTGGGTCAGCAGTTATTTAACATTTTATAACAGTTAATGTTTTGGTCGCCCGTGGTTGTTTGGGTTTTTATGGATTAGAGGCCTATCAGGACCATAAGCAGATAGAGATTTAATGTAAATACAGGAAACCATCATTTTTCTGTTGTTGTAATTGAATAGATTTGGAAAAATGAACCAAAAATAAGACTGAACAGTTTCATGTGTTTTTTGTATTGTTGTTGTTTATATTTGCAACTATTTCCAAATACATCTTCAACATTTCTAGCTTCTAATCAACACCAAGTATTTAAGCAAGAACAAATATGTGAAACTGCAGGACTAACACAAAAAACATCATCCATTTTTATAGTCCAGTATTCAGACTCAGAAGAAACACATTAAAAGTAACACACTATTGTAAATACTTTTATGAGTAATAACTTTCTCCAAAAATATAGGACAAAAGGCAGATGACAGTCCCCATTACTTTTATTTTCCTTAACATAGCAGTAGACTAATGGAAACTGTAGAGGAAGCACAAATTATCCCCTAATTTTCTGTTCTGATCTAATGTCACAGGACTTTTATGGTGGCAAAATGGACAAATGAGTAACATATCACTGAGCATTAACTGAGTCTGTCTCTTTTCTGGGAAACAGTTCCTATTTCATTTTACACCAAAATCTATCAAAGCATTTTTATGATTTTTGCATCCCTTATTTTTGTCAACATCCATCCATCCATCCATCCATCCATCCATCCATCCATCCATCCATCCATCCATCCATCCATCCATCCATCCATTTTCTTCCGTTTATCCGGGGCCAGGTCGCGGGGCCAACAGTCTAAGCAGGGATTTTGTCAACATGTTGATAAGTAACTACAATGACAGACAAAAAAAAAAAAAGGATTTGTGTCTTACCGTGCCGCAACAGCACTAAAACAATACAATTATGTACCTTTTATTAGAGAAGTGAAGCAGACACTGAATGTGACTGTTCTTAGTACTTCATTACATCCAGTTTTTACTCATTTGTCAAGTAATCCAGTTACTTCTGAGAGAAGAACATCTTGTGAAATACTGTTGGTAGCCCAAAACTTTCTTTTGTGATAGCATAAAACTGAACAACAAAGCAAAACAAAATGATTACTTTAAAGCTTGAGTTAGTCCCCAACAATGCAAACATTTCTGAATGTTCTGTTTGTGTCCTATTTTGCAGCTACTCACAGCTGCAAAATAAAAAAATAAATTGCGTGAGACAGATTGCATAAGAAAATAAAAAAGAAAACTGTGTTAAAACCTTTGGAAAACATTTTGTTCTCTTTTTGTGGAGTTTAATAAGCTGGTTCATATTGTTGATTGTCATCCACTGCCAGAGTATATTTATCTTTTGTGCAATGAAAACAACATACAACTATAAAAAGCATATAGTGCATACTGTACATACAGTGATGACACTGAACTGGGACACAGCCCTGCATTTATTTTTGTCACATATGCAAATAAAACGAGAGCGGAGTTCAAGTCTTTGGTCACACAACTCTGTAATAAAGAGTCACAGAGTGTGAGCCAGACGCATCCGACAGGTTCACGGAGAACGCCGTGCTTCCTGCTACACACGACAATTTGGCCAGAGCTGAGACGGGCTGGCACCCGGCCGTGCCAAACCCCCGAGGCTGTCTGAGAGAAACTGGACACACAATGGAACTGCAGAGACTAAATCTAGACTTGTAAGACACACACACACACACACACACACACACACACACACACACACACACACACACACTGATTGATATAACACATGATAGCGTCATGCAACCATTAACAGTAATAACAGCCTGTGGGAAAGTTCCCAGAATAGGTCGAATCGTTTGTCATGACCTTGGGTTTTCCTGGTCGTGTTTGGTTACTATTACTTCATCAATTTATATCTTTAATACAGATTAAAATGAGAATCACATGTAATCACCCAGAGCTGCATTAAACAGAAGTGATTAATAGTGATTAGATAACACATACAATTTAATCTTAACAAGTTTTTTTTGTTTAATTTTCACTCCTGAAAGTGAAGAAAACCTGTCAGTATAGTGAGATAATTTTAACTCTAATTAGTGTGTTCTTAAATAATTTCTTTATTATACTGCAGCCGTCTGCCTGTCCTGCCCTGTACGAGGACACCTACACTCGCTGACGACATTTTGACATGTCTTGGCAGGAAAAGCACAGGTGAGAATGATAAAATTAACAATGGCTGAGTTTAATTTAGCTGCTTCTGTTCCTGAGTCCTGGTATATTGTTCATGCTGACTCACTGTCACCCTGTCACTGGACGCTCGAATACAGCAGAGCCATCATTAATTTTATTAGTAACATGTACAGTGACAGAAGCATTAACTTGAAGACTCTTTAAACAAGTGATTTTTTTACTTTTAGGACCCCATAATAGACAAAAATGACTTGGGGCTACAAGTATGTATTAAGGTTTTTAATACTCAGTACTGCAGTGCTGATCTGAAATAAAATAACCCATACTCAGGAAGTCTGTTTTTGTAAATCCAGCACTTTAAATAATTTATGATTAGCCTTCATTATGTAAACAATCTAATATTACTATCAATCAGTGCTGCTCATTGATTAGCATCACTATTCGTGCATAGCCACTTGAATGATCCAGTCGTGAAACAAGAACAGGAAAGAAAATCTGAGCCCATTTCATGCCTGATGAGAAAATGTATTTTTGAGCTGCACATATTTGAGAAACGTTTTTAAAGCCCTATGAGGGAAATAAAAACAAGTCATTGTGTCACTGAGCAAAGGGGTAGCAGTAAAAAAAAAAAAAAAAAAAGCAAAAAAAAATCACAATACCCCTCCTCTCTTAACTTCATCTAAGCGACTAAGTTATCTTGAAGAGTGCTTTGTCTTTAATAATTAAGCACAAAAGTTTATTTGAAATCCTTCTACATAGGACTCGCTGCTCCCCTGGGCCCAGCCTGGCAAGTTTGGGATTTTATTTTCCGAGATGCGGAGACACACAGTCTTTCTCTCTCACTGCCTCCTTTTTCTTGCTCTCTGGGCTCTTATGTAAGAGCCAGTTAGCAGGGCCATGGTGCACCGGGGGATTAACACAGGACTCTCATTTCTGTCCTAGTTTACCCCCTCTATGGCCACAACTTACTGGAATGTGGCGCTCACCAGTTAGACAGTCATCGCTCACCATCATCACCATCAGCACCACTAAATCATCATGGTGGCAGAGGAAGCACAGGGGAAAAACGGAAATGAGGCCAAAATGGCAGGGGTAAAAATAACAGCCTATTTATAGCCCACCTACATCATCAGCAGAAGTCTCGAAGCTTTTTTGTCTGAGGAGAGACTCTGCATCACTGATCAAGAGCCTCTTCTGCATCCTCTGGCCTAGCTGTAGCCTTCCCGATACCCACGCTAACAACTAATAAACAGCAAATAACGAGCACGGAGGAGAGACAGATGAGGATTTCTCTGCAGGATTCCCTCCCCGTCTTCGCCTCCCTCGTCCTCGTCTCTGCTGCAGCGAGACTCTGCCATGGTCCTCTGCAGCAGTGATCATGTAGCAGAGACTTGTTTGCTCTTCATCACCATCAGGCCGGTCCCTCTCTCATCCCAACCTGCCGGAGGAGAGGCCACGCTCCACCAGATCACGCAGATTCAAACACGCTACATTTGCTCTGCGTCGGAGCTAATAGGACATGGAGTTCTAAAAAAGGCTGTTCTGTTTTTGTTTTGCTTTTTTTTTTTTTTTTTTTTTTTTTCATTTTTACCTGTGTACGTTCCCTCACTGTTCAGCGTCTGTGTGTGTTTGTGTGTGGACCCCCCTTAGGCAGCCTGTGCACCTTTATTCCAAATGACCTTGTTTACGGACATAACACAACCACCACGAATTCCCAGACAGAATCTCATTTCCAGGCAGCGTCACAGCACAAACCAAACGAAGAGAGAGACAGATTTTTACAAGCAGGTTACAAACCTGTTCAGCTGGTAATTAACATGACAGACTACGTATTATTACACAGACGCTGTAATGAAGTAAATTAAGATGGAGAAGGTACCTCCATTTTGGATAGAGAGACCATGTGAAGCTGTGGAAACATGCAGGATCGTCTTTCCCTGCTCGAGCTCTGTTGCCAAATTTCAAATAAAATGTCTGCAGTGGCTCAACAAAAGGGGATCCTATGTGCCAAAGTACGCAAAATAGAGGGTTCAGTACACACACACACACACACACACACACACACACACACACACACACACACACACACAACATACAACACATTCACCTTCCTGATCAGTAGTTTGGGAATGATAGATAATGCTAAGCATCTATCGACATTATTGACCGAAAAAAAGCTTTTTAAATCCCTCTCTTCTTCCACTCAGCAGCTTTCTCCTCCTGGCCATGCGATGTCATCTATTGAGCTGCAGAGTGGAACACTCCTCGCCCTGACAAAAGAGGACGTCAGTCTCCATAGCACAAGGATATGTCCTCTCACAAAAGGAGTTACAAGATTCACAGAGAGAGGGAGAGACAACAGGCAAAGACGGAGGAGGGAGGAGGGAGAATCCTAATAATTTCTCCATTTTTAATGAAGTCTGACCTTCATGTCTCATTCTTTTTCCTGCCTTCCCTCGCTCTCAGTCTCTCAGGCTGAATTGTGAACAACACGCACTGAATGTTTTGTATTTTAATTCCATCCCTGCGTAAAATGAAAGTGGAGTTCTAAAATGTGTTTTTCGGTTGTGTGTATCTCGTCGCTGCCTCGCTGGGCGGTATCTGTGTTATTGGCTGAGCCTTTTCAGGGACAGGGTAATTAGATCAGACTGCGTCTCCCCGAGAGTCAAACCCAGCTCTACAGTGACAGTTGGGAGCACTATTGTAATTTTCTGCTCCTCCTGGTAATTGAAGACCAGGATTTGGCAGGATTGGGATGCACATATATCCAGGGAATAAGGAGTAAACAACACCCTCACCCTTCCTCCTCCGCATGCTCCCCAAAAATAACACTCGCCCACTCACACACATCCACGCGTAGACACAGATCCCACACTCACACAGATACAGACATGAAATGCCTCCTGCAAACCAAACAGCACTCTAATCTTTTGGTGTACCCCAGGTACAATGTTAACTAATTTCAATTAGTTCAGCACAAATCCACGTTCACCTTTGAGGCCAATAATATGTTTACTTTCGCCGGTTATTACGTAAGGATTTATCAAAACAACATGATATCTTACAGCGTGACATATTTACAAGTCTTTGAGGTTTGCACAAAGGCAAACAATCAACAATTTAATGCAGGAGAATTGATTTAGAACCAGCAGATGGGGGATTTGGGGTGAACTGGGTGTGGACATAAGAATAACCATTGAATATTGTTGTACTCTGCAGTGTGTATTTACCTGCACAGTTACTGCCAATAAAAAGTAACCTGTAGTTTGATGCAGTATTCAGACAAAACACTGAGGTTCTTGTGTTAGATTTTAACATTATTTTAATTTTCAGATGCATCAAAATTAAATTCCATTATATTTCAAAGGGAACCATTATTATTTTTATCCGGATTTAGTTGAATTATAAGTCCCCTTTCTAAATCACGTGCAACATTACGATGCTGATCATGTTCATGTATCAGTACCAATAATCAAATCATGTAAATCACATTAAATAAAGTATGTACATTGCTGCACAGTGTACACGTTATATCAGATTTTTTTTTTTTAACCACTGTACTGCAGTAATTTGATTTTTCAGGTTCACAATCAAGGAACAGCTCATCCATTCTGAATTTAAGTCCTGACTCTTTTTCAGGTTGGATCCTTCATGTCCATTAATGAAACATTATAAAACGATGTCCCTCGTTTGTATTTCAGTTTTTCTGTTCTGTCGCTCCGAGCCCAAACCAAAATAATCCCTGTGACATCACTGTGACATCATGAGGGATTATTTTTACCTCAAACTTGACTGAGCTACTTAAGAGGCAGAGAGGACAGGATACTATTTATTCACAGCGCAGCAGTGCTCCACATGTCAACTGAATGTTTTTTGACATGTAGAATCTGCTGAACGTTCCTTGAATGTTTTTTAACCTGGCTGATCACATTCCCTCCAAATGAATGTGATGAAAATGAATCTCTGAAGCTGATATATTTAACCCAACAGAGGACAGTATTATTTAGCAATAAAAACAAGAATTATCCTTTGCATGTTATGGGACATCATGATGAGTATATTAATCATAATATGCAATTTTATTTTGTCTTTATGATTAAGTTTCATGTAAAAAAAAAAAAAAAAAATTCTACTGCAATAGACCATTTTCTGCCCATAAAGAGGAGTTTGAAACCACAAATATTAGTCTTTTATAACATTTTCATCTTGTTGAATAAAAACTTCTATTGTGTACATTTTCTATTTTTGATGTAATGTTGTGAAAGTCAGCATACATTCACTCAAAGACAAGGACTGCAGGGGATTTTGTCTTGATCTCCATCCGTTAAGGTAATTTTATTTTTTGTCCCTTTTGTCGTGTTTCATCTTTTACCAACCTGTTAGCTATTCCATATATATCAACCTTTACGCTTGAAATACATAATGATTTGACTGTTAGTACAATAATTATTCAGATGTACTGATGTGAAAATGTTTAACATAAGTACAATGTTTGCCCATATTGCCCAGCCCCAGTATTACTTAAATAAATCCATGGATAATGATGCAGACACACAGCACACACTTGGACCTTTGGACAGGACATGTGTTCTCATGTGTCCTGTTTTCCTGTGTCTCCTCTCCACATCCACTCCAGCCCTGCTGTTGCAACCAGCCGGCCCGTCTCTACAGGTATGTGTCAGTGTGTTCAGCGCGCACAGGCATCTGGCCGGGCTGACTCTGACAGCAGCTTGTGTCTGGACTTGCTAGCATCAAATAAAACCTGAACCAAACCCACGGACCAAATAATAGAGGAGCCGGGAGGCACCTGCACTGACAAGGACAACATATCTGAGGTAACAACCGCAGCTCTCTGCTGCACGCACACCCTCAAATCTACAGCAGCCCTCTCCTGCCTTTCGCTCCTGTTTGGCTGTTATGCATAAATATGTGCGGCGCTTATATAATTCAGCCAGAGACTTATAAATTAAATTTCTCCACTGTTGAAACAAAATGTGGCGGTGAATAGGCTGGTGCAGTGCAGATACTTAAATTTTTAAGCACTCTCAAGAAGGGCATCTCAGTCTGGAGAGAGAATGACTGAAGGCTGCAACATCTTGAATTAGCAACAATAATCTTCATCTTTAACACACACACACACACATGAAGAGGAGGCAACAGATCAGAGGAGGCAGAGGCACAGTGATGGACAGGCTGCGCTTGCCTGTGCAGCCAAATACGCAGCATCAGTACAAATACAGATTCAGTGTTTGTATTGAACTGCTACATTATTGATTATGAGTTATCAATTATGGATACAGCCTCTTCAGAGGCATCACAGTCCAACATCACAAAGAGATGTCTTCTAGACCAGCTGAACCATCCTGCACAATATGATTGAGTTTGGCTTTTGTATCACCCTGCTTTATTATTGATAAGCCAATCAATTATTGATATTGATGATAATCAGGGGATCTGAAAGAGTAAAACATGAAGGCGTACTGTATACCTCCTATATGTAGCTGCTGAAGGATCATCCCTTTTTATTACTACTTGGCTAAAACTCTTTACTGTACACTTTTATTTTAGCAAAATAATCTTAGACAGCTCCAGCACAGATCTATCAGAGTAAAACAGGAAACAAACTATTGAACCACACTTTCTATGTCAAATATGAACTTTTATGTCACTTTTATCTGCAAGTTCATCTTACTTGCAGATCACATACATCTTTGTCTATTAACTTATGAATATTTCACCATTTTATTCATCCCAAACATTTTTAACTCTACTATTTTAGGTTAAAATAGCCAAAATTTGAGAAAAGTAAACAAAAATAAAATTGCCAAACTGTTTGAACGACTGAAATTGACCTTGACAACTTCCATATGTGCAATATTTGCTTTATAGTCATCTACACTATCAATGTTTCCACATTTCCTGATCTCAGAGGCTGAGTTAGTGAATATGTGAAAAAGAAAACTTGTGGTATTTAAAGGATTAGAAATAGAAAAGTTTAATGGAAAATAAAATCTACATCAGATCAACTCTTAAAGTAGTAGAAAGAAGTAGAACTATTTCTGAGGTGATTTTCAAAAGAATTTTAACCTTACCTCATTTAATTATCACAATATATTATTTTATCATCTGCATATCAAAGTTTAATTTTAATGACAATGTAGATGTTCATAGAGACTCAGAGTAAAATCAAAGGTTATTATATCTGAACAAAGAAAACTGAAGATAAAATATGACAAATAAGACAAAATATGTCTTAAAATAAAGGACCCACATCTACTGTCATTTGGCAAACTACATGGTTTTATTGTTGAATCGGTGTTATAGTAAATAACAGTGTTTCCATGTTCAATATGAAGCCTTTGAACATCCAAATGAGTCACATCGGATGACAATGAATTGCTTAGAAACTGTATTTCACCTGAATTATTCTCATGCATTGATAAGATTGATGGGACAAAAGTTATTAAACATTTTAGATCAGTAGATACTTTAGGTTTTTGAGGGTCAAAATTACAATAAATTAAAGACTATACCCATAAATTCAACTCCTCATGCTCAGACTTGATCTAAAAATAGTTTTGATTTTCTAGGAAGGATGCAGAAAATCTTTTACCTGAGACCGTAAAGCACCGTGCCATCAGGGTGCAGACGGATCATCCTGTTTTTGACCGTGACACCATGCACAAAAGACTTCTTGTCATTGAGGAAGTAGGTGTCTGGGACCCACAGCTGGTCAGCCACTCGGTTATCCAGAGTCAGGTTGTAGGCGATCTCAGAGTAGGACAGACGCTTGTCCCGCCACGCCTGCTGGAAATACATCGTCAATGTGTAGTCCTGTGGACAGAGAAGAAAAGGAGATACGCATTTAATGAAACCAATTAAGTACTTCAAAACCAAGTGAAAGGTCATAATATTTAGGTGACACATGCTGGTTTATACAATCCACTGGCTTTGTCTTCCATGTCAGAAATAAGGAAACTATGATAATATGAATATAATTTCACAGTTAGGTCAGATAGATATTTTATTCAAGAATGAAGTGGATGAGTCCCGGGATTTGCCACCAAAGAGTGAGGTTCATATCCTCAGAATTTGGGTGATACATTTAAGTACACAGGTAGGAAACACATTCTGATATGACATTACCATAATGTCATCATCTTACTAGGGACAAGTCACAAACAAACCCAAGAATCTACACACTGTAAAAAGTAAAACATTGAATCAACTTAAAAATTTGTCTTCAATAGGTCACACATGAAATAATTACCTGATTGAACCAAATTCAATTATGTTAAATATAATTTAATGTAATTTAATTTGGTTCACTCAACTGTTTTTTGGTTTGTTTGTTTTTTATGTGACCTATTGAAGAAAATTTTTAAGTTGAGTCAATGTTTTACTTTTTACAGTGCATCTGTCAGTTTTGGCTTTGGTAAATGATTTTTTAAATTCTAACTTCCATCAAATTCAGTGATAGTCAGATTATCCTCTACAAAGGATATCTTTTTTCCTATAGTTTAAGCAATAAAACTATGTCTGTGTAGGTTCTAATTTGCCCAGATCATCATTCTTCTTGGTAACTGGACTGGTCTAGATATTTTTGAAAATGTTTGTCTCATGGATGCGAGACGAAAGGTTAAAAAAAAAAAAAAAAAGGCTTTATATAAACATAATGAAATTCAAACAGGGACATAGAGCCCATACATGTCCATATTGGGTCTGAATGTAGATAGATACAATTCTGTTGTAAGACAAAGACACGAAACTGCCACAAAAACTGACTTTCCAGTGTCTGAAAAACATAAAGTTCATGTGGACGAACCAAACACATTAAATAGGGATTTTAGTGCTCTAGAGTTTCACTATAAATGCAGTTAAATACAGTTCTTATCCTTGCAGCACAACCCAAATGGCCCAATATGACAATATACTCTTTATTTTTCTCTTCAGCCCATTTTAACCCTTTTAAAACCAGCGCTTGTGTATTTCAAATGACCATAACTCCTTTTTGGATGTGTGCTGTGTGTCATGTGGATCTGTGTCTTCAGGTGGACATGAACTGTTTCAGTGCTGCTAAAATAAAATTTTAAAAGCCTGGCTACTGACAAATAGAACAGCCTGAAACGTGGCCTCAGAAAGCTCCACAAATGTAAAACTGTCTGAGTTGTTGTAAAATAGTTTGAATTAGATTTTTGCAATCTCAGAAATGTTCAATCTGCACTTTTCAAGAATTTATGAAAAGAAAGTTGAAGAAAATTCTATCCCGTTTTTGTCCTTCTCTTCTTATAACACACACTTTTAGGTATTTAATGACGTAAGAATGGTAAATACTTGACAGCTTTTGAAAGTTCTACTTCTCCTGGAAAAAGAGTGTAAATTATTTCAACATAGGGCATTTTTTGACCCAATTATTGGCAAAAATAGACAAAAAAAAGACCAGGCGTTTTAATAAATATATTATTATGCTGCTAAAAGGGTTCATATGAAAGTTTCTCTCATGTTAGCAACAAACAACAAAAGCAAAATGCACACGTTATCAAACACCATTGTGTAACATGTATTAGATGACAATATAGTCATTAATCTCATCCCACAATACACTTCATATATGTGATCTACTGTCAACCCTATGGTGAGTCACTTTTATTGTATTTTTACAGACTTTATTTGTTGTACACTGCTGTCCTGTGGTCTGTCCCTAAACACCCCCATAAAATGAATAATGCAGTACCTATACAACATATAAGTGAATGTATGTGTTCTTTTGATATTAACCCACTTCAATCAATATCTACATCATCCATATTTGAGTTAACACCTGAAAAGTACTCTTATGATTAAATATTTATTGTGTCTCATATATTTTCCTGGTATTGCATCTCAACTTTTATGTTTAAGATCTGCTTTATGTAAGTTGCATTTGCTTTTGTTTTTTTCTCTCTCTTATGTTATATTGGTGGCTATATTTGGATTATTCTCTGTGATTTTTACATGATTGTTTAATGATTTTAATGATGAGACATTTTTGGCTCCAACCTCTCCTGCACAATGTGTTAACTTGTTAATAATAACAATTTTCTATTTATATCTTCATATTGTATGTAATTTGCAACTAAACTAAAACAAAGTACAACTGAAAAACTGTATTAAATTACACTGGTATTAAAACACTAAAACTGATATACACTAATTGAGAAATAATTGCTCATTTTAATTAGTTCATTCTTCGCTCATAACCATTCACTTCTTACGCATCCATGGTTTGCAGAAATATATAATGCAAGTTTTGTCACATATAGGTTGTTCTAGTTTTACTACCATCTCAAGAAGGCTTCATATCGAATACCAACAGTGCATCATCTAACATGTAAACCATAGATGTGTTGTTGCACATGGTATGGTCTCTGCATAGTGAGAAGGTCAGCCAAAAGGCCGTCATTGGTCTAAAAGGCCACAGCCTATACTAGGGGCCATGGTAGACGGGGTTGGGGGGTTAATATTCATCTATCCTCACTTAATTTTGAGCCCGTGACCAGAGGGGAACTTTCTCAGCTGGCTGACTATTGTCTCACGCTAAAAATATCTGCCTCAGCTAGAACAAATGAAGCCACTTCCTGTTTTATCAGAGCAATTCCCCTTCTAAAATAAACAGCCAGTAGATTTCTCCAGCTGGGACGTCTTCCCTTTGTCCTCACTTGCTTCTGGTTTCATTTTTAATTCTAATGTTTCATGAGAAAAAACAGAAATATTCTGACGTAGAAGAGATATAACCTTGTGCATCCATTCTGTACAGTTTGTATTTACACATGCTCAGAGATGGAGCTGTAAACTGAACCTCCTCCCTCCATCTCTTTTCGCTGCTTCTCACTCTTAAAAAAAGACTTACACCCACACGCCACGGTAAAACACAGCACTGCAGTTGGATCTGCTCTGTTACAGTGTATTCTAGTGCGATCGATGAGTGGAAAAACAAATTAAAAAATACGGTCCGTGAAATGAGGCCCTTGAGCTTTTACTCCAACCAGCCATCATCATCACTTATCATTGTATTTCCGTATTTCCCAGACTTTTCTTTCATTACACACTAGCGTGACAATGCAATCCTAAACTCTTATCATTCATCGCATGCAGTGTGAGTGACCAAAACATTGCGTTAAAAGGGCATCTAAAAATACATGAGCTCCTGCCATGTTGATTTTTGCAGGAGTGAAAAGTCAAGCCAGGACGGCCGCATCCTCGTCCCGCTGTACAAGAGTTCCCACCAAACCCCTTCTCTCCCACTCGCTCCCACTCTGTCTCATTATCAGCCTGTCGATCGGATATCTCTATCACCTTTGAGATCGTTAGCTGCTGCCTGCGAGCTCAGTGTACATCACCCACTGAGGCAGCATCATCTAATATCTGTCTTTAGCACCATCCTTCACCAAATGCAAGCAGGAAAACAGACAAGAGCAGAGTTGACGGAAAAACAGCGTGACCAGCAGGGGCTACTCTAACAAAAGCTGATCCTGTTCTAAAAGTGAGATTTGTGGATGAGCACATCTCATAATCATGCATGTTTTGTAGCAGAAAATATGGATCCATATGTTTAATTGCTGTCAGTTATTTTCTTGATTACGTGATTGTTTGATTTGAAAGATGATAACAAAAGAAGTTCCCAAATTCTGTCCACAACCCAAAGATACTCAGCTTACTGTCTTAAAGAACAAACAAAACCAGAAATAATTAAAATGCATAAGGCTGTAACTCAGAATTTTAGCCTTTCCTCTGAAAACAAGTCAAATTGATTATCAGTTCTCAAAATTGTCCTTAATTAATTGAAAAGTCGACAAATAATCAGTTCGTTGTTGGTGCAGTAATGACCCCATGTCATATTTTTATTGCACTAAAATGTTTTTTGACATGACGAGGGAGATGGATTGTTTTTTGCTTTTTCTAAATGTCAAACAAGCAAACAATTATGAGTGGGTGCCCAGGTAGAGCTGAAGCTATCATTTATTATCATTATCAATAAAACGATCAACAGTGTTTTGCATAATCTACTAAAAATTTGTCAATGAAACTGAAAAATACCCCTCACAATTTCTCACAAAATTAGTTTATTCAATTTACATTGATGCAAAATGACATACAGTCGCAGAAAAAATTATTCAACCATCAAAAATCATCAAAAACAATAGTTGCAATCAAATACTAACTCCTGTGAGTATTGTGATTAAAACAGAAAAGAAAACACCTTAAAGCACTGTTTTTGTCAGTGCAATGCCATAGATATTGATGTAAGAACTGAAGTGATTTTGGTTATTATCAAGAAAA
>JAQQZY010155555.1:0-13928 GCA_030068375.1 Ostorhinchus rueppellii
ATGGACCTGTGGAGTTGAATTAATGAAGAATTCAGACCCAAGCAGAACATTTACAGTTTATGTAGACCACAGGGAAAGGTTTTAAAATGCATAATTCCATGACAAAAACACCAAAACATCATTCCTTTAAACGAGCTACAGCAAAGAAATCTAACGATCACACAAAGGAGCCAAACATGGGAGAAAATATGTGAAAAAGTAAGTGTTTTTGGTAAAGTGATGCAAACAGTGGATGAAGTGAAAAGAAGAAATCAAGACATCAGAAGAAGAACAAGAGAAAACCTGTCATTTAATAGAACGTCAGCAAATCAGACAGGTGTGGGCACAGTGGATGAGATGCCTCTGACCAGCAGTGAGGAGCAGGTGCAGTTGGCTGGCTCCAAACCTGCTCTGACTTCCTCCAACAGCTCCAAAATGACTGGGCTGGATAGACGATAGGGTTCAATGAATGTTTCCTTATTCATTCCAAAAATGTTCACACATGAGGTAAAAATGTGTTCTCTGCATCTTGTTTTGTCGTTCCAATGTCTTCTTGTTGTGACAATAACTATGTGTGTGCAATTATGCATCCAAACCGTTTCCACCTCCCTTTGAAACGTGGTGAATATAGACACAGTTTGTATCAGCAAAATTTCCTTTGCGTTTGATAAATCACTTTACGTATGTTAAATTCATATATTTACATTTTCTCCTTCCAGCACACACACAATTGCGTGTAAATGCCCCACATTGCATATTCATTGCAGTATACGTACTAACTGGATGCAGACGCACTATTTTGCACCTTTGAAAGACACAACCCTTACTGTGCCCTGTTAGTAAATCAGTTTGTACATTTTTTTGTGTGTGGAATGAGTTTGCACATGTTTTTAAACACACAAACCTTTAGTAGATCCGGCCCTAAATGTCAGAGGCTATCCTCTAAAGAATTCACTGATTTCTTGTCTTGATTTATTTTTTTTTCTTTTGTTCTGTCCTTGAGTTGATAAACAAATGAATTTCCCCCTTGTGCTGTGAAGGTCATCTGTATCTGGATCTCTAGCTGTATATTACATCCAAAAGCACATGAATATGTCTATTCACTTACTTGGCTTTAATTTTGTTCTGGGAACTCCTTGAGGTTTGTGCTATTCTCAGTAGCACTATTCTCTTTCTGGTGTAATTTTAACATGGCAAAACCTCTATGCACAAAGTATTCGTATAAAAGAATGATACTCAAGTTAGGCTTAGAAGGCTTTAATTGGCTTTTACAGTTCTCTGACCTCAACCCCATCCAACACCTCGGGGAAATTTCAATGGTAACTCAAACTATTCATGCATCAGTATCAACTGGCATCAATCTTAGACCACACTAATACTTATAAGGCCAAGAAAGAGTAAAAGTCATGCAAGTCAAATATTTTATGCAAAAAAAAAGTTCACAGACTACATCTTTGCGAATTAGCACATGCACGTAATAAAGCCTTATACTTATTCAAATCCGTGTGCTAATAATGAACTAAATTTCTTATTTTTTGTGATGTGGCTCCACAAATATGTATGCTATGTTAAATGTGTCTATTGATAGGTTCAAATGATCAGCATTTTACAGAAGGCAAGAAGTTAAAACCTTGCTGCTAACCAAGTTTAGGTCTTGCAGCTCACACAGAACGATACACACAAACACACAGACACACTGCTAAGGTTACAATGTTACAGATGCAAGGGCAAAGTGCATGTATGCACGTCATGGATACATTAGCATTCTTTAAATGCATCCACACACTGCCTCTGACCCCTTCCAAATTTAGTTTACTGCATTCCTACTAGTGGCATAAATCCCAAGTTACACACCATAAACCAAGTGTCCATCCTTCATAAGCCAAAAAAATAAACACACGAAACAACCAAACTTTCTTTTCTCTTCTTTTCTTTTCTTTTCTTTTCTTTTCTTTTCTTTTCTTTTCTTTTCTTTTCTTTTCTTTTCTTTTCTTTTCTTTTCTCTGTAGTTCCTCCATCCCTGCCGTGCTGTCGTTCTCAGTACCTCCTGTTCAGTCTCTGTTCTTTCTTTGTCTCTCATTGGCACACTCACGATTGTTGCATAATCACGCCGTCGATTAATTATCAAGAACGCTCAGTCTAGCGCGTGCTATATGAGGGGCTGTCCCTGTTGCCTTCAACATGTAAACAAAATCAGCAGTCACTCACATGCACATTCACCCAAAATCAGTCAGCACAGTAAACCATGATCTCGGCATCTTGTTTTCTGCATTTGAGTAGAAGTCTGCATAGAAACTAAGGTGCCACTTGAAAAACACCTGTAGAGAGAATTACCAAAAGCAGCCAAATACACCCACACTCAGCCATTCAGCTGCACATCGAAAGCTATTATGCTCCTCTGAGTTCCATTTCATATTCAATTCCTTGCTGTAAAGTCTGTATAAACTATGTACATTGTGCAAAAGCTGATAATGATAATGGTAAAGAAGAGGAATGGCCTTAAATGGGTGCGCAGATGTGATTCCTGACGCGACTGTCTAATGAGACTGGAAATGAATTTAGTGAGCTGAGTCCATTAATAATTGATGCACTCTCTAGTCAAACAGGAGATGGGCACTTGTTTGTGTTTGTGTGTACCTCTTGGCAGAATAGTCACCATGGTGATCTAGGGGTCTCCTAAATGACACAAGTGGGCGGTAGCAACATCTAGTTAACACATACAGACACACTGGAACACGTACATTTGATGTACTTATAACAACTTTGTATAATGCCCACATCCACAGGGCACAAGGGTCACTGAATGTTTTAATGAGTATGAAAATGATGTGAATTATATGTATGCGAGGGCCGTCACACTCACCGGATTTCAACCCAAATGAAAACGCATAGACAATCATCATCCAAACACCAAATGGGGAAATTATTCGTCTCTATTATAGTTCACAGAATTAAGGAACTAGATGTGTTGAAGCCATTCTTATGAATTTATTCATTACCTTTTTATTTATTTATATTTTGCTACAACTGTGGACCAGACCCCCCCCAAAAAATAATCTTATTTTTTTAAATGACTGTAAGATGATTTAGCATATAAAGATCGTCACCAGTTAATTCTAACATTTTAAAGTTCAAAAGTGCTTTTTAAACAGAATATTCTTTACCTAAATTATATATAGTAGAGAACACTACATTTAGTTGAATTTAGATGACAATGTAAGTGTACATTGTGTGATTTTATTTTAGTATGCAAAAGTGACCCTAATTTGTTTAGTGGATAAGAAAAATATCTTAAGAGGATGTGCTTCACTAAGTGAACTTCGCAATCACAAGATTAGGTTGCTGTCTAGTCAGTCCTCACAAATATTCAGGGGGTAAACAAGACCACACACATAAACACATGCACTCACACTCATGCACATGCTAGGAGGTTTGGATGGCTTATCCTTGGCAGATGGGTTACATGCCCAACATGTTCCTGCGGGAGTTTCCACAGTGCTGCCAAACCTGATCAGCAGAGGGTCATTCACACACACAGATAGGCATCCTCTGCTTGACTGATTTATGGGGTTTCAGACACTAAAATGATCCAAGTTACCTATGTGCGGACAGGTTGGACGTCCAGCTTTCTGATGACAGCAGGTGATGGGTTGAAGGAAGGTCAGGTCAGATTTTGGAGGTTATCTGGAGAGTTAAAACAGGCAGTGAAGGAAAGTTCAGGCGGGGCGGTGGTCTCCTCCACACTCTTAACAGCTAACAGATGGTGTCCTCTACCAGAGTGGACTAATGGAATAAAATAGCCTGATTCAGTTAGACACAGGCACAAGCTCACATTGATCCTGCAAGAAAAGAGGCTCAAGAGGTTCTGAAGGATGTTTTTGAGATCTGTCAGTTGCAAGGAAAGGGAGGTTCATTTAAAGGAGCTTTTTCATCAGGGACTTGACTCATTCAAATAAAATGTTCTTTTCTGATGTGGGCTTTTATGGGACTGTCAGAGAGCGAGTATGCTTACGGCTAAGATGTCAGTCATGGTTGCATCATGCAGTCAGCAAAGCCTCAAAACTGGATGGTATGCACTCTGATAAATTATGCAGCATATGTCTCTTGATCTTACTTGATTTTGACAAAGGCATTCAGGCTGCAGATCAACTCCAAACAAAGGCATAATTGGGTGTGCAAGCAAAAATGTAGAGTTTGTGATCATTTTTGGCTTTGATAACAGCCATCTGCATAGGCCTGCTGGCCAAACCTGTCCAAGTGTTTGCCTGGTATTTGTACATGAAATCAAAGAATCTCACTGGTCAAATCCTCGAGTGTAACACTGGGGTCTAGCCTGGTATATGGATTGGTTATCCACAGATTATATCCTGTATGTTTACATTTCAAACCTAAAGTCACATATGAAGTTTTGAAGAAAACCATTAGTGCAAACACACTTAAAGCTGCCTATTCCTCCCACTGATCAACAGTGTCTGTACAGTGAAACCGTGTAATCGAATACAGACCTCCTGCTGGAGGTCAGTTTAGGTGTGGGATGCACTTAAATAGCAGGTCAGAGGGTTACACAAAGAGCCGTCAAAGAACAGTACCCGACAGGATTAGCTCCTCAAAGTCTCTATTGTTACCCTCATGCGATTAAAACCAATCCCATTACTGCACGTACGTATATGAGGACGGAGAAGGTATGAAGAGGAAGCTCCATAAGTCGGGTTCGAACAGGCTTATGGTTCAAGTCTGTGAGCCTCAAAATCCCAACGATTATTTCTCTGACCTTCAATATTTGTCGTCTAATCTGTTCGGCACCTCATTTCTGAAATTTTACATCTGGTATTGGTTTAATGTAAATCAAAAATATACAATAGATGAGAAATAGTGCAGCAGAAGCAAATCCTGTAGGTTCTCTGTGGACTTACGTTGAAGTACACGTGAGATCCCTGTTCTTTTTGCTCCTTTATGTCAACAGAATATACAAACTAATCCTATTATTTCATTTTATACTTAAAAGGGTTAACATCACCGGCCTTGCTTATCACAGAGATCAGTCAGTGTTTGTGCATGTGTAGATTCAGTTCACTCTACAGTGTGGTGCTAAATGAAAAACAAACGTGAAGTGTGTCAGTGCTTTGGCCTAAATCAGTCACAGACAGATGTCAGATTTGAAAATGATTGTAGCAAACAAAACACTAGTGTATGCCCTTATCAACATCATATCCCACTGACTGCTTAGACGCCTGTCTGTGTCAAGTATGTGCAAATAACATGTAAATGTGCATCATGTGTAAGTGCATTTAATAAACACCCTTGACCCACATTTCACTTTAGCTCCTCCTAAAGTTTTCAGTCTTTAAGGTTGAACATCCAGTGTCCTTCTGTATGGTCATATGTGTATGGGTGGAATTGTTCCACACTGAACAAAGAAATATGTCTCCTCACAACTTTATCTCACCTCTGAGCTATTCGGCTTCTCT
The DNA here is from genome assembly GCA_030068375.1 of Ostorhinchus rueppellii. NCBI lineage: Eukaryota > Metazoa > Chordata > Actinopteri > Kurtiformes > Apogonidae > Ostorhinchus > Ostorhinchus rueppellii. The sequence goes on from JAQQZY010155555.1 coordinate 5,448, forward strand.
TTGCGTAAAAAGAAATTATGATTCTTTACCGCAAAATATGTCTGTTTAATGTTCCCCTGCATGACTTAAGAGGATTTCCAAATCAGCGCAAGCCAAAGGTGCATTTAGTATTCAAGTTATCCACCATGCGACACTGATATGGATTTCAATAAAATGTCAACTTTTGAAATTGATTTGTGCTGCTGGCCTCCACTCTGCACTGTGCATTTTGGAAGTGGAAAATTGGTAGAAATAAAATGCAGCAAACTTGAAATTTCATTAAAGTAGTTTTGGTAGATGATATGAATGCCAAATTAATCACTGAACCCTGACGCTCCGGTAAAGCTCTCAAGTTAAGCTCGCTCAAGGTTGTCATATTCTGCAAGGTGTGTATGTTTGCTGATAAGGAAGTCAACGGTAAATGGTCTTTGCAGTTTGCATTTGTAGGAGGTTTGATGTGGCTTTTTTAAATATTCAGAAATAGTTTAGCCTAGTGGGTCCAGTACACACTGTGATGTGTGCGCATACGAGCTCATGGCCAGTGTAGAAGTGGACTGTTTGCTCTGTTATTTTCTCACTATTCTGGGAGAAATCTTAATAGCAGTTCTTCATTGTGGTTAGCTCACTGTGGTTCAGAACTGTTCTCGTGCGCTCACACTCTTTCTGTTACAAAAACATGCACACACAGTCACGGTCATGGGGCCAGTCCCTATAGTTTTGCATCACCTCTTTGTTGGCCTCAGCTTCATCATGACTGCACTGGAAATAATTCCCTGAATACAACATGCTGCCCACAGAGTTGCCAGTTGTACTCCCTCTCCAGCTGTTTGTCTTCTAAGTGTCTGTAAAAGCAGAGAAATGGCTCAAGATACACAATAGGTCAGCTCTGCCATTTCTAATTACAGAATGGGACGTGGCAGAGAGAAGGTTGTTAATGCACTGTGGTCTGTTCAGACTGACTGCTATAATTACAATCAGGCTGGATTCAGCCTGGCATAGCCGGGCCCCGTCTATAGGGCCGAGGTGTTAAACCACCCGTGGCTCTCATTAGAGGACATGGGCTAATGAGAGAAGTCCACACACATACACTGGGTAACACACAAATACACACGTTATGTCCAAAGTTCACTGTGCTTTTACTGCATTCTGGGAAGCTTAATTTCACACTTTTGCCTCCAGTGACACACACAGACGCATGCACCCTGAGAGTGGTGTGATTTTAAATAGAGTTATTATGAATGGAACTGGGAAAGAGCCAATTAAGAGTGTGTGATTCTAATTATGCCATTCGTTTTACTGCTTGCCAGTCCACGAGGGAAGCAGAGAGTGCAAAGAATGAACACAAGGGAGAATTTTTTATCGAGAAATAAAATGGCAGAAACAGTTCTAAGAGGAATTGTTTCTAGAGATACAAGGAAAGTTGAGGACTTAAAAAAGAGAGAGACAGAAAGCAGAAGGGAAAAGAAAGCCTGAGAGAGGGGGTGGGGGGGTGAGAGAGAAGGGGGGGTAACCTGATCTCTGTCCTGATAAAGCCACATTTATTTTGGAAGGTAACAGAAACAGCCCCGTGTCACTACGCAGATCTACAGGGTGAGGAGGAGAGGACGGACTGAGCCTGATACTGACGGAGTTAATGAGTGAAGGGGCCGTGCACTGTGGAATCAGGTGGAAACTGTCAGGTCACAAATAAACGGTGATAATAAGGAGGGGAAAAAAGCAACAGGAATACACTGTTACACATAAAGTTGGAATAAGATAGGTATGGTTTATTCTTGATAGATAAAGTGTAATTCTTATCGTTTCACCTGATCAAAGGTCATGACTGATGTGAATAAATAGGAATAAAAACAAAAATGTGTCTGAAAACCAAATGATTCCAACTTTGTGGCCAACAGTGTAGATGAAGAACTCAGAAGGATTCATCACCATTACGTACATAAACTGGTGATGTCATTTTTAGGCATCAAATCGATGAATGTTTCTGTGGCACACACCCACTGAACATGCACTGAACACTCTCCAGGGTCTGGGTGGTGTTTTTCTGAGTGTTTGGGTGGGGTGTCTGTGCTTTAGGGCTGAGTTGTGCTGATTTCTGTCTGTGTGCTTGTTGGCGCTGTAAATGTTTCTTTTGGATTGGTATTGATTTTGCTGCACAGGATGACTTAATTTGTGGACAGACAGCAGTCTAAACACGCTTAGTATCCCTCAGATTGTTTCTGTCTGACCCCACCAGGAGATTGGATGAAAAAAAAAAAGTAAAAAGGCTGTGTACATGTACAATATGTTGAACTTGTCAGTGACCATCCCGTGGGCCTGCCCTGACCTACATCTACTGTCCATAGTTTCAGACAGCTAACAGTAGGGTAAGCCCTACTTATGCACAACATTACAGACACCTTCTGTAGCTTAGAGGATCCTGGTCCAGTGCCATTAGTACAGTGTTAATACAGCTTCCAGAGCAAATGAAGGCTGTCGATTTACTTGTGTGAATTAAGCAGAAAGATGGGCAGAGAACAAACTGTATTTAGGGCAGTTTTTCAGCCATTCATCCTTGATCCTCGTGCCCTTAATGCATGGTCCAGTCCACTAGAGGCTCCACAAATTAAGGACTGGTTATTACAGTCAAACCAGGATTGGACTGCCTGGTCTCAATGGGTCAGGAGGATCAGACGGATTCAGACAGACAGAAATTAATTGACAGATGCCTGAGACACAAAAAGAGCAGACAGTAAGCACTCGGCCTTCCACGTCTATCAGAAAGACATTTTTTTCTTGTTTCTGTCAAACCTAAATTGTAGAGACATGAAAGGCTACGGGAGGTTTATGAAGAGACAGAGGGATATTTCTATAGGGGTAGAATGAAAGGTGAGAGGGAAAGTCTGCAGAGGATGGCAGACTGTAATTAGGTCCTGTTTCCTACTGGCCAGTCAGTCTAGGTTACCTTGACAACAACAGACAAAGCTGGGCACTATCATGGGACGTATGGTTTAGAACTGTTTCAGGTTAGTTAGGGTTTCTTAATACACTGTAGGATCCACTTTTGCATCTTTGTCATTTGCCTAAATCAAAGACATTGTATACGTGAAGTAACGCTCGCTTTGCGCTGATGGTAACGTGACGCCCAGTATGTGCTATTGCTGCAGTTGAATCACATGTGTACTGTCTACGTGCATTAAGTCATGACAAACTCTGCACTTGTGGGAGCCATTACACAGGTGTGTGTGCACCTTGTTCCAGAACAGATAAGAAAACCAGAGATATAACACAAGAGAAGGAGAGACTTGTTATCGTAACTCAATAAAACTTTTATCTTTCAAGTGCTTGTGCAAAGTCCACCTCTGTTTTCCAAGACGGAACTTTGGAAGTTGGGTTGTTTTGGTCGGGCAGACAATGTGAGGTGTATACTCCAAACCCTCTTTCTCTCTGTGTCTGAAATGGAATAAATTAAACTCCCACAGAGACAGGCACAGCAAAGCTCACAGGCTCACACAGGCGCTATTGTCTCCTCATCAGACCACCATTGTCTCCGTTTGTGCATGCATGTGCATAGTTATTGCCTTGTGCACTAGTGTGTGGTAGGTATCCATCAGTGTATATAAGCATGTGAGTTGATGTCTGCGTACATTCCATTATGCCAACCGAGAGTTAGCGTGCGGACTTAGTGGTCGATAGACTCAAAGATCAACACGTGCTCATGTTAAGATGTGAATGTTTTGACGAGGAATAAAGACTGTAAAATGCAAAAGCAACATCTATTATACATGGCGTGCAAATTAACTGAATGTAGAGACAGTGTAATTAGAATAGAAACAGGATTACGGCGATTTAATTGTAGTAAGAAAAAAAGAAGCAAACAATTCTCAAGTCTAAGTGGCCTTTTTGTCTTATCACACATTAAACAAGGTGACATCATGCCTACTGGAAAGGCAGGTTACTGATACTACACTGTTTACATCATCCAGAAACACTACTCCTGTTTACCTCCCTACCTGCTCCGTGTTCCTTCATCTGACTCAACCGTGCACATGCTGCTGTGCCTGATCATTTGTGATGCAATGGTGTGGTCAGCATTATTACCGTCACTGCAACTTTAAACCTTGTGCTACTGGAGGCGCTGCAGTCTGAACCAGTAGAAGAACTCCAGAGGACACCCTTAGATGCCTGTTAATTGCAGCTTGTACGTTCTTGTTGGTTTACTCTTTGTTGTTGGAGGGTTTGATTTGGTTTCAGGAGACACATGCTGTACTGAGTAAACAGTCAACTGTCGTAAATCTCAGGATCAACAGTGGCGGAGAATGTAACTAAGAATCTTCTTTATTGCAGTGTATCCCTTTGCATAACACCCAAGGCCACAGCCATGCTTTGGTGGCAAAGAAATGTTCTGATCGTCGAACATTATGATGAAACATGCTACATTTCACACTGAACAGCGTCACCAAGACTTATGTTTGTCACAGGAATCATCTTATGAAATGGTGTTGTATGTCATGCCAGTTCTTATGACATTTGCCTTACATACACATTTGATCTTTCACGTGTTATTCATTTGATCATGTGTCTATTTATGACAAGATCTCCAGTAGACCTGACCCTCAGTGCGTGGTATTTGGCACATCGATTCAGGTTGGACAGAGCACTAATAACGATGTGAACATTCACACAAAAAGCTTACAATGCGTCCAGATGACACACCAATTAAAAATGGCGTGTATATTTAGGTGAGTCATATCAAGTTGTTTGTCAGGCATTGTCTCATTACTCTGTTACTTGTAAAGTTTATTATATTCGCCATCATTTCAAACAGACACAAGGTGGATGCCCTTTATTCTTTGTTATTTAAGAGGAAACAAAGGTACATTTATAGCATCCTAAGTGGGCATACTATGAGTCAAGCTCTAGAGAAACCAGTGTGGCCCAGCTCTCAATTCTCGGTCAAAGCAGATCAAAGGTCGTGCCTGTGTTTTCCCAGTCCTCCCCATCATTTTATGCTACTATCAATCACCCAGTCTCTGTTTGGCTTTGCTGCCATTTCCTCATACCACCGAGCTCTCTGTGTCTGTCTAAACTCTGTTTGTTTCTGTTCAGTGATGGATCCGAACAGAATTCTGTTTGTGTCCAAAGGGAAACAATTAGTTCAGTGTGTGTTTGTATCTTGTGAATGGGTTTGTTCGTGTGCGCACCGATGTGAAAAGACAAAGTGATCAAGGTCACCGCTGAACAAACGCATTAACGAACCATTTGTTTGGACTGAGACAGAACCAAATAAGAAAGAGAATGTAACATGATGAGTAGAGAGGGAACGTTTGCAGATCATTTTGTTCCGTTTGTACATCCGACAACACAATCTAACAGATAAATGCAGAGCCACACACCTGAAAACACATGTTAGAGAGTTTCACATCACCATGACCCGATGGAACTAAACATAATCACAGTCATCAGTGCTTCATCACACCTTCACTGTCCGCTTTTCAAACACCCTGTGTTTGTTAATACTGGTGTGCAAATAAGCTTAACAATAGAATACACCAGACCCTGAAGTATACCCATAAATGACAGAGGCATAAATAAAATGCTTAGATATGATTCTGTTATGTTATGTTCAATTATGGTGTTAACTCATAGGGAATAACTGTACACCTGTACTGTTTCTGATTCAAATGGGTCATAGATTTCAGACACTAAGCATCCAAATAATGCATAATTATGTAAATGTAGACTCCTGTTATCATGTATAGATGTGTCAGCTAACTGAGCTAATATAAGCTTACCAGGTGTAATGTGTTATCTGTAAAGTCGACCATCACCAGGTTAAATATCTGATTACATCATTTAAAACGTAACATACATTTCTTTGCTCTTTGCAGACAGTGATGCATTTTCACTTTCAGGACTTTCTTGTTAAGAGACTTAGAAAGAGCTTCTATGGTGTGCTTATGCTGAATCTCTTCCACTTGTAGCTGTATTTGTTAACATATTTATTGTTTTATGTATTTGTTTTTCTAGCTATATTGATAGTTTTACGTGAATGTCTTTGTGATTTGGTAATGAACAGGTCAGACTTGAAAATGAGATCTTGTTCTCAATGTGTTTTCACTTGTATAAACAAAGGCTACATAAAAAAAAAAATTCTACTGCATTGAATATACCCTTTAAAAGACCATTTTGTTCTGTTTTAGCAAAAACAAAGACGGAGGTTTCTGTATTAATGGTGTCTCATCTCAGTTAGATATAACTGTGGGAAAACAAGCCAACATACATACTGTCTGCCACATTACTTTAATACAGCTGGGTAGAATTCAGACATCATTTATTCATTATTAATACTTTTTTTTTGGCACATGTGGCACTTTTGAATGTGCAGTGTTTACATGTTTTTATTCAGACCAAACTTAGCCCTGATCAGGAAATATTTAGCAAACATTGACTAAAAAACTGATTAACCCACAGCAGTAGCGAGCAAAAGTAGTTTATGGTATCCTATCAAACCTGAACATAAAGGCCACTCACCATTTTTCATTGCTGCCAAACAGGGAATCCTCTGCAGAGCCATGGAGGCACAAATATGAAACTCTTCACTGACAGCGGTCTCAGAAGACCATGATGCAATGCAGCCAAAAGACATGTTGTTTTGAATAATGGGCACAACAACTCTTACTTTTCCTCAAAGGAGAACTCTCTTGCTGTTACTATCATTATCACCTCCACTATCACCAATGCAGCTGCCACCTCCGTAAAAACAATGTCTAGATAAGTCCAGGCATGTTTGCCCAGAAGTGATGAAAGGGGTTCTGGGAAATGTAGGAGCTCTGTTGTGAAAGACGTTATAGAAAAATAACATTGCAGTGCACTTAATAATAATGTGAGTCACTGCAGCTCTATTGAGGATCAAAACAAATGATTGTCTGTATGAGTAAGGAAAAGATGAATAGTGTTGTATGTATTTGTATGAGCACACATTTGTCAGTGTAAGACATTTGTTTTGTGCCAGCATGTCCAGATGTTCCCATGCAGATTATTGTTTTTCTCTCTCTCTATCCCTCCTCCATCATACTTACCCTTCTGTCCTGCCCCACTGACTTACTGCTGCTGATATATGTAATCCCCACCTTTTATCTCCTTTCTCTCTCCCTCCCTCCCAGTGTCTTCATTATGTATTTGTCTGTCCATCGCTCTTCCCATTTAATCTCTTCTCCAATACAAGTGATATTTTTGGACCTGTCATGTACAACTCCGCTGTGGACGGAAGTGTGTATTTATAGCCAGCGAACTAGAATGGTATAACTCCCTATTAGACGTGTGTTAATATGCTGTTGATGCCAATATGAATCAAGGACAGCCTGCAGGATGTGTGTTAATGAGGTGTTTGGATTCATTTTAATGCACTGTGCTATATGTGTCAAAGAGTCTGTATGCTTCGCTTTGTGTTGTTTTATCTGGGTCTGTCTTCGGAAGTATGCTCCACAAAGTAATGCATCCGTCCTTATTAAGAACCTAAGGGAGATCAAATCACCCCTGGTTCATTAACCGACGTCAATAAGTTCTGTAATAATTAACCTGTTCGTCATCCACAGCCCAAAATAGATGTTTTCAACTGGGTATTATGTTTGTCAGATTAAAGTTAGAAATACACTGGACGGACAAAAAAAAAGTCGCACATGCAATATTTCACTGCAACATCTATGGTATGGATTACAGGAGACGTTCACTGACATCTCTTTTGCCACATAATGTAGTGTCGCAATAAGGTTCATGATATTTTTTCCATTCATAGTTGCATTCATTTTTAATTATTATTAATGGACAGTTGGACTGTGGCATCAAGTCTTCATCACATCCCAAATTAGAGTCTAGATTTTATGGAGGTTTATCCATGTTTGGAAATGATATCTCATTCTCCTTGAACCATTCTGTCACAAACCTGATGATCCTGATCAAACCTGGCACTATCCAGTCTCTGTGATGTTAAAGACATGAGAGGACACTCACTGCAGTTAGAGTTAGCGTTAAATAACACTGGTCAACAATTTTTTTTTTTTTTTAGAAATTATCTGCTTCAGAGATTAAATGTGCTAAATGTTGAGTATTTTAATACATTTAATTGGGAAACAAATGACAAAAGTGCTGGTTTGCTGATGTTTTCAATATATTTGATAAAGTGTTAGTACATATATACTGGTTTATGTACATTTATACTATTGATTTCTAAATCAGGCCCAGGGTTGGGGCTCGCATGCGAGCACCTGGTGGCTGGGTCTCAGGCCAAAAGAGTAACGTGGGCCCACCCTCCGGTGGACTCACCACCCACTGAGGGTTTCATAGGGGCCGGGTGCGATGTGGATCGGGTGACAGTCGAAGGCAGGGGCCTCGATGACCTGATCCTCGGACACAGAGTCTGGCTCTTTGGACATGGAATGTCACCTCATTGGGGGGGAAGGAGCCTGAGCTTGTGAGGGAGGTTGAGAGGTACCGGCTAGATATAGTCGGGCTCACCTCCACACA
>JAQQZY010155564.1:0-13927 GCA_030068375.1 Ostorhinchus rueppellii
ACACACACACACACACACACACACACACACACACACACACACACACACACACACACACACACACACACACAGTTTTAAAACAGCATTTGGACAAATACTGTCTTTGTCCAATAGAAAAATCTAATTAGAACTTGAAAGCATCCTTAGATAAACAGTTGTAACAAGATCTTATTTAGTTAGGATTGAGTCCATGCTTAAGTGTGTGTGCTGTAAACATAATCTAAAAATAGGCCATTACAATACTATAATAAACGAAAATTTTCTACTAAAATGTTATTTGGATCTCAAATTAGCAAAAGAGTCAAACTGGGGTAATAAACTTTGTACAATATCCACAAAAGGAATCATTCTAAGACAGGGGTGTCAAATTCATTTCTTCCAGGAGCTGCATTCAGCCCAACTGGATCTCAAGTGGACTGGACCAGTAAAGTAATAGCAAAATAACCTATAAATAATGACAACTTTTTGTCTTTGTTTTAGTGCGATTAAAAAATATTAAATTATTATATTATTAGGTAACAAACATAATATTGTTAAAAAATTTGGAGTTTGGAATAAAAATAAGAATAGTTTCTCATTCAGTTTTTCATTTGTCCAGGTCATTGTTCTTCTTGGTTGTTCTTCGAAGATCAACTGGACTAGTTTTGCTTCAAAAGAGCAACACTAGTCTAATTGAAGCTGGAAAAATGAAGCTGTCATTATTCAGAGGTTATTTTGCTATTATTTTACTTTAGATCATATTGTTCTGTTTGTGAAACCTGAACTAAAATGAGTGTGACACATTTGATTGTTAATGCCTTCTGTGTAATTTTTTGCACTTCACAAATTCATTCCACAGGCCAGATTGGACCTTTTAGCCAGTTATGGCCCCTGGGCTGGGTGTTTGAAACCCCTGTTCTAAGAAGTATATCATCTGTTTTTCAGTATGCCTGAAGATGTGCTGGTGCAAAACTGCTCTACACTTGAGTACAAATGCATACAACTGCTGGGTTATTTACTCCATTTTCTCATGACAACATGATGAAAGTTAATGTGTGATTCATGACAGCTTTTCATTAATTCTCGAACTCCCTGCTTTTCCTCAGTTGGGAGACTCAACATAAAACGCTTTGTGACCTTCATATTTCTATGCAGTACACCACAGAACACTGCAATTACTTTTCAATGTCTGAATGGATTCATTGATGTTTGGCTGAGGCTAAATAAAGGCAGCAAGCACAGAAGAAGAAAAAGAAGAAGCTCTTTCTTTATTTTCTGAGATCAACTAGTGTCACTGCTTCTTTCCAGAATGGACTTGTTCTCGTACACACCCCCAACTTAACTTTATTTCACCACTCACTTTCTGCGATGCAGCTGATAGATTTCCTGCAGCTCCCTCACATCCTTCTCCAGGGCCGGGTGCTCATAAAGATCTTCCAACACGTAACGATACAAAGCCTGCACGGGAAATATCCATTTTCATTTCTACCGTCACACCCCATATGTTCCCCTTACACCCAACGTTTGTCCTTTCCTTTGTGCGTTTCCTACCTTCATGAACAGTTTGACGTGTTCATCTTCCTTTACGAAGTCTTTGCAGAGAGCCATCCACTGTGACACCAGGTGCAGGACTTTTTGTTTCCTCTCCAGTGCCTCTTTCCTGTCTTCTTTTCCTCTGTATCGCTTGGTGCAATAGGTGAGATTGAGTTAAGGCTTCAGCACAGATGGAGAGAAAGATCTATTTGCACCATATGAAATCCCACAGAAGTGCAGAGGATAGAAACGCCAGTGTGAGAAAATAACACTTTTAGATCATAATGTGGTCTACAGCTTCCACAAAAGTCCAGTTGGAAAAGATACAACACCTGTCGTAACAGAGAGCGAAAATTAATTGTGCTACTATATTTCATTTTCACGTCTGTATTTGTGATGAATTGTGGTTTTATGGAGGAAGAGTATTTACAATATTATTTGGACTATTTACTGAACATTCTAAATAGGGACAGAGGTGGAAAACTATGTTCCCTGTATTTGCTCCTATTAAATAAAAAACATTCAACATAACGCATTACACACATTAATCATTAGAACATTATATTATCATTAAAGTAACCTACTGAATGCAAAATCATAACTGCAAAAAATCACTAATTCAAGGATATTGTCCCAGCAAGGCTTGACATAAATCACTGGTTGACATGAACACTGGGTAGGTCAGAAGAAAGTCATCCAGTAGAGTATCTGTGGAAAAAAAACATTATCAGTGAATAAAAATATAGATATTGTTGCATGCATTTATAATATAAAACCTAAATATTTCCTTGATGGAATAGTTTTGATCATGTATATATTCTGTATAATACGTACACAGCCTCATTAAGTTTATCCTATGTTCCAGACTGCTAGAGGGCACGTACACCACTAACCTTGACAAATGTAAGATTGTCTTCTGAGCTCCACATACATACATAAACATACAGCAGACCTATGATGCTCACTCTGATATTATTTTTTGCATCTCAATATAGCAATAAGGGTAGCGCTGGCCTTTATCCCATTATTCTTCATGGCTGTTCTCAAATAATAACTGTGAGGATTCCTCAGTTGAATTCCGCCCAGACGAGATCAGACAAGTCTTTAGTAGCTTTGTCTTCAATCTCACACATTTGCCATCGACGGCTGTATTTGCGAAGATAAGCCAATAATGTTAATGTGTCAGTTGACTCGTGGTGACCTCTGATGAAGTCTGTGTTTTCATTGAAATTATCCCACTCACAGAAAAGCAATCTGATATTGCTTTGCCATCAGCCTAATGTGCTTGCATGCAATATTTTCTGCCACTGTATCCTACTGTATCCCAAGGTTACACATGGTTAAGTGTTTCTGTAAATGGATTAAACCAAAGCTGATTCGACTTGAGAGCTTGAGTTGACAAACCCCAATATCATGAAGTGCAAAAGAACTGGAATGCAATCATTGTGTCATTGGATTTCTACAGCTCCCTATAAAACTACGAATGAAAACAGAGAAACTTTTGCAGGACATTAAAAGGTGGTTCAAAACTGAAAACCCTCTCCACATTGTTTTCACTGAGTAAATAATATTTACTGCAACGATTAATGCCCGTGACCCAAGTGAGGATAAGGCAGGTATAGAAAATGAATGAATGAATGAATGCGTTCTTTACAGGAGTGATATTTTGATTTTTTTTTTTTTTTTTAGAATGGAATTATACATTTTCAAACATTTCCCTGTGGTCTACATAAACTGTAAATGCTCTGCTTGGGTCTAAATTCTTCATTAATTCAACTCCACAGGTCCATCTTCAATAATATTTCTGAGTGATGATGCCAGAAAGGTCATTTCGAGCGCTGGCCCTTTAAATGCACGAGCCACTTAACACACAAGTTTGGACATATTTTCAGTATGGATTACAACCATTGCTGCTGATAAACAATCATGGCGTACTCAGAGAAATGTTCATCAGAAGGCTTGACCTTATATGTGCAAATGTGATGAAGGAACTACTTATAAACGTAACAAATTAAAAAGGAATTGAAACAGGTTCTAGAAATCCACTCAGTTTTTGCCAAAATTAACATAAAGATAGCTTTGCAGCACCTGCGAGGTGTACATTCAAACTTTTTGAAGTATTAGGTCCAAATACCAAAGATGAACAAAGTGGGTTTAGCTAAATATGAGCCCTTTAACTCTAAATGATGCATGAGTAGCCTCTCATTTCTTAAACAACCATCAGTTTGATAGAGAGCACAAAGACCGGACTGTGTTTCAGTGAAAAAGGTCACATGGTCTGATGAGTCCAGGCTGACCCTGTTCCAAAGTGATGGATTAATTGATTACCCATCATGCCTAGCGTCTACAGTACAACCCTGTAGGGGCAGTGTTATGATCTGGGGTTGATTCAATTTGTCAGGTCTAGGTTCTGCAACATTATCTGTCCAAAACACATAACTGAAATAAATGCTGTGACATTGGATAACACCGTGGTGAATGTATGTAATCAAAGTTAGAGGTGACCCAATGAAATATTAGAATGTGGGGCTTTTTTTGGGTCAAACTGTGTATAAATATTTCTATGACATAAAAAGAAAAGGACATTTACTCTCAGACATGATACCCAGTTCCAAGGAAAAGCTTTACAAATCCTATTAGAGCAAACCTCCTGTCAACTCTTCTGTAAGCGTGTCTCACACCCAGAATTGTAAATTCTCCTCTTTAATTTCACACTGGCCTCCCGGGGTCTTTGTGTGCGTTCTGGTCCTCACGACTCCCTGACATCATTATGTTAATCCGTACAGACCAGCTGCATTGCTCACTGCTTATGAGAGTTTACACACTCGTACACATGTAGCTCACATAAAGAATACAGTAACGCACCTTCATACAAAGCTTGAAACCACCACATCATCCGCCTACACACTGTACTGTACCACTCACTCACTGTACACAGCTCACTCACTGCACTGCTGTTTGTGTGTCTTCTCCAAGCTATGTCAGCTGAAGCACTTTCTCATGCGTAACAGCACATACAGTGCTCCCCGGGCTGTACACTCTGCAAGTTTTTTGAACTTGGAAAACAGAATAAATATTTAATTTTTTGAAGACCTCAAGTCAAGTTTTTGAGTTTTTATTGGTAACACAGCAAAATTGCAGGGAATGTCCTGCAGAGAAAAGCTATAATCCAAACAATTTAGCACAGAAGCAGTTTCAGTAACTTCAAAAATACATGAGTTTAGTGAGACCCATCTGGCTGTATTGAGACACTCAAATCAAAACAAATTTATTTCCCTATTTAGATGAAAATGCTGGATGGATGAATCAATCCAGTTTATCAGTTCACTGAAATCAATCAACCTTCCAATTCCTTTTACATTTCAGTAAGTGCTTGTAAAATTGATCTATGCAGTCTTTGAAATAAGCACGCTAATGTGTCACTTATTGGTTCAGTCACCATAAAAAGCCACTGTCTTGGTGTGAAAAACCTTAAATTACTATTAGTCTGTTTAGAAATCCTTCCAAGTTTATCCCCCCACTTGATGCAACACTGAAAAAGCAAGAAGATCCTTTTCATTAAGGACACAAATGTTTCTTTACATAATTTTAGGATCTGGCAGCTAGCACCCTGGATCTGCGCAAAAGCAAGAATCAATAGTTACATTCACAGACTGGGCACAGGAAAGAAGGCAACACTGAACATTTGTGAATGCTGCTGATAATGTCTGCATACAGAAGAACATCCTAACATATCAGAGATCTGCATGTTTTACAGCAGTGGTGCACATCTGCTTTTCCTCAAACATGCCTTTGGTGCTTTCAGAAAAGTGCCATCTCTTGCAGAAAGACCGAAAGCCTCCCTGCATTCTTAATAATGTGTGCTCAGAAGAGATGGAAACCTACCGAGATAACATAAAACTGGCTTTGTAATGTGCTGCGCTGCATGTAAGTCATAAACACAACATCAATAATCTGCTGCAATCATCAGTCATGTTGATGCACCGCCACAGCATCATGACTTCTTTGTGAGCCAGACATGGCAGCCTGGTGGATGCTCAAATAAATCGCTTTCTGATGAATTCAAAGATCTCATACAGTTATCCTTCTGGTAAGCTGAACCTCCAAGGGCGATTCACCAACATTACTCGAAATACACTGCTTCAGTATTCAAACAGAGAGCCAAGGCCAACAGGCGTCACATTATTAAATATCACTGACTTCAGATCAATTGCTGTTCAGGCTTCAGTTCATTCCTTTGCCCTCCTCGGGTCTTAAGCTCTTTGACCCTGGGACATCACTCAGCATCATGCTCTGGTGCCCAGCTCGCTGTGGAGGATCACTTGGATACTGTCAGTGCCGTGTGAGCTAATGGAGAATGATAATCAACAAGCCATTTCCTACAAACCTCAGAGGACATTAGCTAGATTCAAGTTGTTTAAAAAGCACAACAATTATAAGAACTGATTAATTTGGGTCGATTCCATTTGAATATTCAGTGATACAAATATAACACTACCTTTTAACATGCAAAGTAATCATTTTGCAACTACATTCATGTCTCCTGAGAGCACATTTAGATCAATTTCATTTACTTCCTCATCAGAATGAGCAATGATCTGCTTAGCTGGACTCGGTGCTGATGAGAGATCATTTGTGACCACCTCCATCTCCCAAGCAAAACCTGCATTTTTGTATCTCCCTTCACCGCTCACTATTTCCTCTTCATAGCATCCCCTCTCTCTCTCGTATGCCTTCTCTCCTTGTCTGACCGTGCTGCTGCTCTCAATCATCATTTCTCATCATCATCTTCCCAGCTTCAGCAACAGAGAATCTCTTTTGCCTTGGCAACAGTGTCATATTGTCATGTACCTGCTGGAATGAGAGGGAATGTGTTGATTTGTTGTCATTGTTAACTTGGACTGAGTGCCACACCATCTGTGCATTGCACCACTGACAAAAAAATGCGAGCAACCTTCATCTCTGTCAAAAAGAATAAACTTTCAAATCAGTGGCATTGTAGGAATGATGGCAGATGAATGATTAGACCAGTAAAAGTGCTGCTGTCCCAGCCCCAACATGAGCTAGAGAAAATAAAAAGGAAAGTAAGGGCAGTTATTTTTCCTTTTGCTTTCACTGTTACCTGAAAGCTTTGTTGTTTTTGCAGTCTTTCACAAACATAAAAAAAACTTGGATTTTTGCACCACTTTAATAACATTAAAAAAAGTTGTTCATTTAAATGCATCAACTGCAAAATTTCATTGTGGGGAAGAACAGCATTATGGTCAACAGGACACTGAAGGAGGAGTTAAAGTGTGAATACTGACCTGACTCTTTTCCTTGTGTCGACCCCTGGTCCTCATCAAGTGTCAGGTCATTCAGTAAATGGTCCAGGATCTTCTCTGGGGTCCCCGACACCACCACATACCTGTCGGACACAACAGAGTCAACAGATGAGTCCTCCTCGATAGAGGACAGAGATCGGCTGCTGCTCCACTCCTCCTCTCCCTCTGTCCCTTCTTCATCTATGTAACGAAAGTAGGGGACGTCAAAGGTGGGCATCGTCACCGGCTCTGCCCGGCTGGTGCTGTCACTGCTGCTCTCCTCAGAGCCCTCCTCATCATCCTCGTCCTCCTCCTGTTCCACCAAGGCAGCGTGCAGCAGCCTGCCCTCCTCCTGCCGCAGGTTCTGGGGCTGCGGTCGAGAGCCCATCGTTGCAGAGTCCCCTTGCCCTTACGCCGGCAATGTTGCCGTGGTTACTACTGCATGCCCCCTTTACCCATCTATCCATCCATCCACCTGCAGCTCTCTTCAGCCCTGAGTCCACTACTGTCTCTCCCTCAAGCAGACCGAGGTATTCCTGCACTGTCACGGCTGGAAAAGCTCCAGAACGAACTGAAAGGAAGGCAGGCTCCAGCTCACAGTACCATGCTGCTTACGAATATGATTTTAATATAGTCATTTATGTGAAGGGAGTTGTGATGTAAGCATGCCTGAGTGAGTGTGTGATCCAGAGAGACGGAGGAGAATGATGACAGGGAGAGGGCAGGGAGTGAAACAGATAGTGAGAGAGAGAGAGAGAGAGGGAGGGAGGGAATCTGGAAAGGAGGGGAGTGAAGAGGCTTACCTCCCATTCCTTGCCTCCTGTCTCCCCCCTCCCCTCGCTGATGCAGAGAGGGCTGGCCGCTCTGACGACACTCTCTGGAGAACAAGCACATCGTGGCCCCTCTCTCTCAGACACATGCGGACTGCCTCGTCACTCTGTGGCTGGAGAGAGAGGGAGGGAGGGAGGGATGGAGAGGGCGGGAGTATGTTATCACCAAGGAGATTCCCCTGTATTTTCTCCCACTCACACAAATCACCACTGATTTCCATTATAATAGTCAGTCAAAGCCAGCACTGTAAATGAAAGAGAATTTCCATATATCATTATTCAGCTCTTATCGGTGCAGCCCATTCAGAGATTAACACCAAAGACTCATACATATTTTAATTACTCAATCCGTATGTGGAGGGTATTAAAATACGGGTGAGGTTTTCAAGTCATCAAATGGTTAAATTCCACATAACAGCAATGGCTTAGTGGTTCACAGTTTAATTTAGATTTGAACTCACATGGTAGAGTAGGTCCTAGTCTTATGACCATCAGGAGGTGCTATGAATGATAAACGTATCCTTATATTGCCAAGAAACAGCCACTCTCTCTCTCCCTGTCTTTGTCTGTGTCTCTTGTTATAAAATCACCATGGTAATAATCTCTCAAAGCTTCAAGATGCTTAATCACCTTAATCATCCCCTCCCTTAAACCCCACACTAAGATACCATGCCTAGTCATGCTTGAAGTAGATTCTGTAAAAAAGTTGTAATTTAAAGTATTTAACGACAATAAGCGTGTAAGCTCAATAGATGCTGAACTCTGACGATCATAACTGGAAGGATGTAATAGTCACTGATGGATTTAAAGGTACAATATGTGATTTTCAGACATTCTTGAACGCGTATGTGCAGTGTGTAGAGTCTGCGTTGTGCTGAAAGTCGGTTGTCAGTGGACTAAGTGTCTAAGCTAATGGTTCCAAGTATAGTACAGTACAGTACCGAGTAGCCAGTGTAGAGAAGAATGTGATCCAAACTGAGATACTCTGGAGTAAACATGAGGATATCTGCAGAAAATAGAAACCAAGCTGTTGTGATGAATGTAGGCAACTGAGACAGTCAATGACGGAGCCAATTTTCTGCACTATTCTTACATTGGAAATAAAAAAAGTGTTTAATGTACGTACTTTTTCTATGCATGTCACATATTTACCTTTAAGTAAATATGGCCTTTTCAGTGGATCATTCCTGAACTTTCTAATCTTCAATTTCAACAAAATGTCTCTTTACAGCATCAGTGATGAACAGAACAGGGGCTGGTTAATGTTTGTGATGGGTTTGGATCAGAGATATTGGTCTTAATGAGGAGTTTACTCTGTGGTGCACGCACACACGTATCCTGCATCAGCAAGCCCCCCCCCCCCCTTACCTCCCTTCTCCTCAGCTATCAGTCAGTGCAGCACAAGCCTCTGTGCATGCTATTAGCCAGGCAGACAGGCTGAAAGCGGTTGCATTTTTAAGCCCTAATTGCCTTTTGCAGAGAGAAACATCTAAAGCTCTTCAGTTAACCGTGACTTCCTGGCACATTAACACATTTCAGAGATTTGTGTGCATATTTATGTACAGCAACATATATACACTATATCATACTATATCACAAACATTAAAAAAAATTGCTTAACACAAAATGCAAACACAAAGTATCAAATACACAAGACACATGATGGTATCCATTTCTGGGTGGGCTGTTTTTCTAGTATTAACATTACACAGATGGACAGCCATATCTATAAACAGCAGAGATCAAAGCTTCAGAAATGACCATTAATGGAAATGTTTGCTGGCAGTATCTTCATGACTCTAAGCAAAGTAATGAAGTTTACATGTCTACTAAAAACCACTGGCATATCACAAATTCATTCCTTTTGTGCATCTCGGCGGACGCAAATAGATGCACACAATTGCTTTTATATAACACAGGGTGTATCCTGTGCAATTACAGGCTGTCTTATCCTGTCACAAGATCTTCAGTATGACGTTAGGTCAGGGGTGTGATGAACAGCAACAAACTAGAAAAATTCCCAGAAAGGGAAGGTTGCACTGATTAGCTTCCTGCAGTTTTTGGATAAAAACATTGGTGAGATTTATCAAGACATGACGTACACCAAAGGTCAAAGCACAAAAGCCAACAATAAAAGCCACAGGGACAAAAAAATCAAAACTATTCTCTCTAGGTCTCATTCTGCACGTTAGCAAAGTAAGCTAACTTTAGCTAATTAGTTTGTCCCATTAGAGGTACATATGTCTCAGTGTACTAGTATTAGGTCAAACAGCAGACAGACCTTTCCTCTCAATGAATTATTGATCATGCCTCTGCTGCTGCCGGGCATCACTCAGTGCACTCTGGGCTTTTTGGTTTACCACCATGCCCCCCCCACCATCAACAAAAAAGGATTTGGATTCTGGAGACACAGATCCTCAGTTGTGCATTTCTTATCCTAGCCTAAAGGTGACCTCAAGTCAGCAGCTACCGCTGGAGTCCTCCCAACATCGACACGGACAGCTAAATAGTAAACAGTACTTATCAAACCCCTGCAAGTGTTTAGTCCCAGATGCATTCCCCAGCTGGAGGGACACTTTCTGTGCTGCTACAAAAGGTTTGGCATGTATGGTATGGAACATTCAAAGGGCGCTGGAAGGTGTCAGTCCTGACATGGGGCAGATTTGGTCCTGTTTTCCCTTAAAGGAATAGAAAAAGACTGAGAGATGCAACATATTTATGTTTTTATTTATGTACATAAATATATGGACAGTGTAAGAGAGAGTGTATATATATTATGTGTAAAACTGAGGAGGACATGAATTAGGATTCCGATGGATCAAGTTATATAGGCTGAAAAGAGAATGACTATGTACCACTATTTATTCATCCACAAAATGTTAAAAGAGCAGCACTAGAGGCAAAATGCATAAACAACTGATCCTAGTGAACAATTACACACAAACCTGGTGCGGTTTCACAACAAAGCAGCATATCTATGACATAAATCAGCATTTTTAAAGATTACAAAATATTGCATAACATTTCCAATCTTTCCACCTCAGAATCTTTGACATGCTTTCACAGCTGAGCAGCCTCCTGTATATGAAGTGTTCCTGTTTCCATCAGCTGGGATTTCACAGATTTCTAAGCTCCATGATGTCTGGGTTTAGATATTCATACGAGTCACATGTAAAATGCGCATTGTAGCATCATTGGATTAGTGCAAACCATTCTATAATCTAGACACACTCCTAGATAATCTCAGATAATCTTGATATTTCTAGATAATGTCAAGTATTAAATAAAAGGTCACAATATCAGGCCATTATCATGCGGATTACACAAATACCATACACTTTTTTTTTCTCCATATTGTGAATGCAAAACTCAGTCACAGAGAAATATGGCACAATGCATTTCACTTAAATAAAAGAGGTAACTGTAAGTATACAGATAACATTTGATGACATTGTCAGACTAAAGGCCATTATATTAAAAAACAGATAAGGCACTGTAGCCTAACGTTGGAAGAAAAGGTCAAAGACACTCTGCACTGGAATCCACCCTTTAACCATACAATGTAGTGGCATGGTGGTCGGCCCTTTCCACTTGCGTCAACTCTTCCTGCCATTGTTGTGTGGTTCAGTGCACAGATACAGCTGGCAGGAAGGGAAAAGCTGAGCCCGCCACAAGGTCAGCCAATCAGACGACTCTTATGCAGCAAAATGACAGGTGATGTAATGTTTCAGTAATGTTTACAAAGAGTGCTTGACTTTTAAGTACGGCACATTTAGTTTTCTTTTAAGTAACGTCACAGAAAAACATCAGGAAACAACACAGAGGCCGTATGGGTGGAGCCCAGGCGCATTCTGAAAGTATTTTTAGTGTCTGTTTGATAATCTCATACAGAAATGCAATATGTTACATAAATACCACTTTATGCCCACTGATGTTTCCATGTACTGTATGATGATTACTACATTATTATCACTTACGTAAATCCTCTGCATATATGAATATAGCACTTTGTTTGTTTATTTTGAATATAACATTAAAACCAAACCACAAAAAATATTTGTATAAAAAGAAAGGAAAACATTCAAAAAGGAGCACGATGAAGTTTAATTTATAATGTCCCACCTCCTTACTCCATCCTTCAACCTATCCTAAATCTAAATTCCTATGTCGGATCCCATAAGTTACTCAAAAATCCTGCTCATAACAGACTACATTCTGACTAAGCACAAAATGCAAAACTGCTATACTTATCAAGGACAGGCTCTGTCCATTTTGCAACCGTATTTCGCATCAAAATAAACTGACCCTTTCATAGCAGTAATAATACCCATATTAAAAACAAAAGTAAAGTGTCCATTTCATGATAATACACATATAAAAAACAAAAATAAACTCTGTCCATTTCTTAGCTTAAAAAAAAAAATTGACAATATGTGCATTTCATCTGCTATCCCATAAAAAATATGAACGCAAATGATGAATCTGACAGAATGTAACACATAATCTATAATTATCTGTAGTTAATCATACACTTAACATCCTTTCTGTCAGAAAATGCCTGTGAAATTTTCTACAACTTATATTTTTTCTTTGTATAAATTAGCTGAAGAAATGGTAAAAATTTTGAATGTTGTATGTCTAATGTGGAAATTCAGTATCTGACTACCTGACTCAGAGTATAAACACACCTATAATCACCTTTTATTAAATCAGTCAATATTGTATTAACCGTCCATTCATATAGTAATAGTTTGAATCAACGTGTATAGGAACATCTCATAATACCGAACATGCAAATAACTAAAACTGTTTGTTCACAGTCTAAATGAAAATATTAATTATCATAGAAAGCAAGAACATTATACAAGAGTGGAGTGGAAAAAATAAACATCAGTGTACCACTGCAGGGAACGCAATGAAGGACACTTGAGTAAAATGCCCATACAACAGCAGTATGGCACACATTAAAACAGCCCAATAAAGCAGGCACTATAATGTACACGTAACAGTATTATGCTAAGAGACCATTGTTTATAATGACATAAAGGGCACAGTGTGGGAAGTAGCTTGATGTTTCTTGGAGCCAAATAGATTTTCAGTAGCAATGATATAGTTTAAGAGTGCAGCAGTTCACACAGAGGCTCTGCTTCTATACAGTCTGCACAGTTATAGCTTAAGTTCTTGAAAAATCATTAAAAAGTCGGATTGTTTTGGCTGCTGCAGTGTTGTATATCTCACCTCATTTGTCCTCTCTGGGCCCTTGCTGTGGTTCTGCAGGAAACGGCAGCCATCCTTAGCCAGTCTCTGGACCATCTCCAGTCTGGACAGGTCCTCCTTGTCATGCAGGATGCACATGTTCCCCCCCTGCTGCAGTGCAGGGGACACAGAGAACATGTACCTCAGGCCACAGTCCCACATCATCCGTTTACCCTCTTCTTGCTGTCCACCTCACAGAACAGCAGGAATCCAGTCTCTGATCTCACACTACTCCTATCTGCTGTGAAAGAGGACAGAAATTAGTGCATGTACTGTTTGTTCAGTGCAGGTGAGTCTCTCGTCTTCCTACAGCCAAAGTAAATCCCAATCACTGTATGTGCTTTCAGCTCTGGAGCAGAGATGCTCATGCAGTGAACACTTTATCCGTTGGGCTCCAGGTATCTCAGAGTGTTTGGCTTTACAGAGACTGAATGACAGACTCCCTTACTGCGTCCTTGCTTTGCCTTTCACCACTGGGGAGGGGAGTGAGTTAGGAACACAGTGGGTTCAGGAAACATCTGGTGAACAGGACAGTCCCAAAAAGGAAGTTTCAAAATCTTGTGAAAGCAGGGGAGAGTCTGGATTCAAGACAGGCGGGTACATTACACTGGAAGGTCAAACACTTGTTAGGGTGGAAGTGTGTGTGTGTGTCTGTGTGTCTGTGTGTGTGTGCATGCTTCAATTTTCTGTAACAATAAGAGTATATGACAACATAGCCAATACCATTTCTACCATCACACAGTGTACATTAACGTTCTCCTTTTCAGAATTGTTCCATGTTTGACTGGCCTTGTTGTTTTTATGTCAATAGGCATCTGCTGTTATAAATGTTTTGATTAAAATTAGTAAATATCATATGTTCAACAAATGGTTCAGTTTTTTGTGTTTCCTGAAAAATCTGAAAAAAAATGACTTGGGTGATTATTTTAATAAGGCGTCCATAAGAAACTATTCATTCATTTTCTATACCCGCTTTATCCTCACTAGGGTCACATGGAGCCTATCCCAGCTACTTAAGGGTGAAGG
>JAQQZY010155598.1:686-13923 GCA_030068375.1 Ostorhinchus rueppellii
AGGAACCCCCCCCCCCCCCCCCCCCGCTCATCAACTTTATTTTGCAATCTTCCCTCAGAACCATTAGAATACCCTGAAGAAATGACTTTCCAATTAAAGGGGATCTAGAAGAAGAAGAAGGGGTTTTTTTTTTCCTCCCTTTTTTTTTTTATCTCCGGCTCCTGGAGTTCTTTATTCCAATAATTTAAATTGGAATTGATTTTTCAATTTACCCGCTGACTGTTATGGACACAGAGTGCAGGGCCAAATAGAGCTACATTCGTAGAATATTTGTCATGACAGCACCCTACATGTATATTTGCACAGACCTCCTAAATATCAGTAAATTTCCTACAGTGAAAAATTCAAGTAGGATGACAAATTTAGGTGTTAAAATATTAAATGTGATGTTATGCTAAATGTTTTCCTCATAACTCCTCTTTTTTTTTTTTTTTAACCAAAATTGATGATGTATTTTGAATATCTGATTGAGGCAAAGTGTATAATCTTTATCTGTCATATTCAGGTTACTCATAGGTGTAATGTTAACAATTCTCCTCACTCATGCCAAACTTTGCTATTATCCAGCATTCCCATGTGCCTCTCGAACAGGAGGAAACGGTAGTCTATCCCAAGCAGGGAGCTAGAGTCTCATATGTTTAACTTTGACAAACTATGCCTATGAACTCCGCAACAACAGCAGTTCCAGCTGTGTTATAATGAGCATTTACTGTGTCTCAAATACAGCCAATGCTTTGCAGAGCCTGCTTCAAAGCCAACTGGATTCTAGTCGAGCTGTTTTACAGATGCGTCTAGAAATGCGAGGCCGTTCTTCTGTGGACGAATGGTTCTGTCTTTTGCTCCTGACAGCTGCGCGGGCTTGTTGTTCGCTCTCTCCTGAGTTGTTTTAATAAAGTTGTGCTGCAGGAGTAGTGAGAGAAGATTAATGGACGCACAGGAAGTGTGGCAGTTGTGAGAGGATGCAGGACAGAGCGGGCCAGCAGCCATCTGTTCCCTCTCCTTTACAGCTCTCTTAATGGAGAAGCAAACCAAACAACATGGATCTGAGCCCTGCAGACAGACACACACACATACACACATACACACACACACCTCAGTTGCACACAGCTAAACACAAAACATCACTTTATGTGACAGAGATGAGAGCTAGGCTTTTGTCATTGTATTCCCCCTTGCTCAAAGTGTGTGCATGTGTGTTGGTGCGTGTGTGTGCTTTTTTCTACCTTATAGCGAAATAAAGTTGGGTGTGAGCCACGGCTGTGAGATTTAGATGAAAGACACAGCCTGGATGGAACGTGATTAAGAGATATGTTCTTGAGGCAAAACAGGACTTGGCATTTGCTAAGACAAAACCTAATCAAATTAAAGCAAAACATGGCCATTGTTGTGGAGTGTGTTCTGTGCTTGTGTCATGTTTGAAATGAAACAGTGTAAAATAGATATGGGCTTGTGTCTGTGCAGCATCATGAACACTGTGGTTTTATTCAGATTTACACACAGGCACTGACTAATGACGGTTGTGTCCAATGATGCCTAAAGCACTTTATAGAGCTGTCTGGGTTATAAAAAATGTTTACTATGATGGTGCTGAATAGCTCACTGAAAGAGTATTATTGTTTACAAGTTATTGTTTTAAATTAATTCACTCCGCAGAATGGTTAAGTTCTTTGTCTAACAGGCATGGCCACCTCCTGTTCATATTCCCACCGGTGAGTATTCACCCTGCTTACACGAGTTCCAAGTTTTTACTGGTGCTTTATATTTATTATTAGCCATAATGGAATCTATAGTCCAACTGTTTCTCATTTTGTTTGTTTTGAATGAACGCAGACCATGTCACGTTAAATGACAACATGCGTCGTCTCCCTCTTTCTCCCAGTGAAGACATCTGTACGACATGATGAAGTTTCCTCTCTGAGTATCAATCCTGTAATTGAGCTCAGGGAGAGGAGACGTGATGTGCACACAGAGGAAGTGGAAGGCCTCTCTTGCTCTTCCCTCCATCCCTCCTTTTCTTACTCATTCTCTCATTCCTACCCCCCCTCCCTCTCTCCCTCACACACAAACTAACACTGCACTCTCTCTTTTTCTCATCCGCACACAACTCCACTCTTCCTCTCTACCTGGCTTTTACATTAAATTTGTCAGTCAGCTCTCTTTTAATGCACATCAGCTGAAATGAGTGCATTAGCATTAGCTGCCATAATATCACTCACTTTTCAGAGACTGGTGTTATGGCTCAGGCCTGAGCGCAGAAAAGAGGTACAAGTGGAATTTCATAATAATATCTCTGTATATGCTTTTCACAGTCCTATATATTCTAAGCAAGACAGTGTCCTGGAGTCACACTGTCTTCACTTTTGTCTACTGAAATGTTGCCTCCTTGTTCTGTACGCACGATACTGTGGATCATGAGGAAGTGAGACTGGATTAAATATTAACACAACTTGACACAGTCCCCACCGGAGCTCCTATTCCACTTCACATAGCACAATTAAAAACATTCCCACATGCATGGAGTGGAACGCTATCAAGAAAACACCCTGTTTTACAGAGTTAAAATAAATCTTATAATAATCTATGGAGAACCTGACAAGAGGAGGCCAAGGTTTCCATGACGGCACTTAGCTGAGTAGAAAGTTGGAAAAAAAAAATAGAGAGATGAGGGCCCTACATTATTTATACGGGCTAATGGTGGCTGACTGTGTGTGTGAATCAGCAACAGAACAATCTGCTAAAATAGACACACAGCTGTAATCAAGGCCATACATTTCCCCCTTCTTCTTCTGCTCTCTACTGACTGCGGGGTCAATTGGAGCCAGTTTAGTAGCATTTGAAACTCTTGCAGTAGATTATCTCCTTTTAATGGAGACGAAAGACAATGTAGGGGTAGATTGCAATTGCCAAAGGAAAAGATTACCCCTGCAAAGCTATCTTGGCTAAGTGTATGAAGCAATACCTCACACATTTTTCTACTGTACGTATTATTGTACATCTACCTCTGATAAGAACAATAGCTCATGTACTTAACCTATTTTTGGCCACAAAAGGAATCCATTAGTCTCATTGTGCAGCCCTTAAGCTCAGCATCACAGGGGGGAACCCACTGTTGCGCTGCTAGATCCATGCACATGTGCCTCTCATTTCCTATGGCAGTCCAGAAGTATCCCTCAACATCCTATTGTAAAGTTTACCAGGGGAGAGGTTCAGTGCATTAAAGTGCCCTGAGAGAAACACTAAATGATGTAAACGTAGGCAGCTGCTTGTTGCTAATGCCGTACAGTAGACGAGGAGGCCCAGGCGAGGCTGGATGTGTACAGTATCTATATAACGTTATAGGGTCTCTTTCATGTCCTCGTGCTCTCTAATGGGAACAATATGAAGACTAATGGCATAGTAAAAGTGTAGGGAACAGAGCTTCAGACCTAACTGCAACATATTACTGATTTTGTGTTGTTTCAAACACAACACATTTAGGTAGTAAAAGCTGATTTTTGATGGCTTATTTTAGTATGAGTGGTTTGCCAAAATGAGCCAAATGATGCCAATATATGGATTAAGCATTATTAATTCCTTTTATATAATTGTAACATAATAAATAAACCTTGAAAAATGTAAATGTTGTTTTTTCTCATACAGAATAGTGTTGTTTTTCCCAAATCTACTTCAACACTGATCATCACACAAGCCAAATAAAAGAACATTGAAGTTACAGCCTTGTGAGGAATAGTTTTAATCATGATAAAGACGAGCACACCACCACAGCGCAGTTTAGAAAGCAAATACAGCAATACTCTCTCTGATCATCATTTTATAGTGTGCTGACACGCAAACTCTATTAAGCTGTCTTCAAATATGCAAAAATGATATGATTTTACAATGATTACATATTCACTTCCCCAGCTGGCTGGCTCCAAGCGTCTCCATTTGTCATCGACTATTGTGTCCAATTATATGATTAGCTTTGAACACTCCAGCACTTCGAGAGCTCTCGTGTGTTCTGCCGAGCAGAGTGATTCACAAACAAAGTCATTACAACATGTATTCACACATATCAAATAACAAAACAGATGGCCACTGCGCTCGCCGCCTGATTTGTTTTCCACACGAGTGGTAGAAAAAAAAAGTATTTTGTCTGAGCTGTGTTTAATGCTGACTGTTTTTATTCCCAAAGAAGAGCAGCTGGCTGTCGCGCTGTTAGATCAGCTCCTATGAAAGACAATCTTGTTTTCATTAATTTCTCTACAACAAAGGCACTTGTTGGGAAGATTTAGAATTACAGTGGGTAAAGCTTCCGGATAATTCATCACAGGGACTTGACAGGAAACTTAATTGTTTTAAATGCCAGTTGCTGTGAGCAGCGTGGCTGGTTTTTCTTTGATGTCTAACAGGTGGGACAGATAGACAACCCTCTGATGTTTCATTTGACCTTTAACCTCTTGGTTATAAATCCACTTGTAGTCCACCAGCCAATAAACCTATCATCATGTGATGAACTGCTGTTCCCAGAATTCCATGTGAAATGGAAATCATGTAGGCTGCCTCCTCTTATTAAACACAGTGAAACACAACACCAACAGCATGGACACATTTGGACATTTGGAAAATTATACAAACCAGCTGAACAACAAATGCACACAGTATTTTATTATTAGCACTGATGAATACATGGGGAAACATTAAGAAACAAATGTCTGTCAGGAAATACAGACCACATGAAAGTTTTTGTTTAAAACGCTTCATGTGCAATTCTGAGAGTTACCGTGGTACTGTACATGTGCTTATACCACAAAATGCCTTGACCATTTAATTGTACGAGACACTACGTATTTACTCAGCTGTGCCGAGACACTGTCTAATCCAGTTATAACTGTGTAGGTGTGACAGACACTGTAATTCGATTATTTTAGCAATTGCCAACACAAAATCGATTTTTAGCTTGGGTTATGTTTGTGCAGCATACCTATCAAAACCGTCACATTCAAACATGATTTTTTTCCCCCCTTCATTTATAACCAGCCTTTTCAGAAAGACAAAACTGTCAGACATTCAGTTACATCTAACTCATCACTTGTCTGTTATTTGAGGACTGAATTGGGTCTAATTTGCAGGATGGTGCATAGTGGAGCTTACATTCCCAGCTGAGACCTTATGTTGAAGTATCCCAATGCAGAAATGCTTCTCTGTTTTAAGGTTAAGGTTGCTTTAAATCTAGTGAATAGCCTCTCTGACATCTCTTGAGGATGTTACTGTAAATGCACTCCAAGTGACTGAATCATTTAACATGTAATCAATACAATTCACATTTGACCATAAACACACCATGGTCAGATTCCTCTCTGAGGAAACTCTGCAGTAGTTAACAAGTACCGTATGAGAAGGGAAAAAAATCATTATTCTGTTTTTTCACTGCATGTAGTTGTAGCATATTTACAATTCTAAAACTAATTTAAATGTAATAAAACACAGAGACAACTAAAAAGATAAAGCGGACTTCGCACCACAGAAGCAAAAGTCTGTCCACTTAGTAAAAAGGATCCTCGCTGTGGCAGGTTCATGGGTTCTAGCTGTGCCATGCTGCCATCAGCTGGTCATTACATGTACAACAGTGTTCAGGAAGCCTGTGGTGTGGGTAGAAATATCTTACATTAAATGGGTGTGCTTCAACTTCACTTCAAATATTAAAAAATTATTACAAACAGGAAAATAAACAGTATCAGTGATGACAGTTATTGTTTAAGGATGCTGCGTTTAAATGACTGAAGTAACCCACAGTTAAACTAAAGCAGCCACCTTTAAAAACCCACTATCATTTCCTGTGGGCTTCACACTGTGGGTTCTGTCATGCTCTTCATAATTCAAGGCTGACAGTGTAATGCTGGAATAGACGTCCACTGTTTATTCATATTAACAGAAGCAAACAGTGCAATACTGTGAGCTATATGCGTTAAATGTTTGCAAGATTTATTTTTGCCTGCATCTATTACACCTGAGCCAAAGATACTCATGCTTTGTCTGCCAGAGCAAAGACGAACAGAGAACATCTCAAGTCTCATGGGTGAGTCAATCAGCTCTGAACACAGATGTTTTTGCCACAACAGCAGCACTCCCATACTGTGAGTGTAAATTACATCTTGGAAATTAATTGCAAGTTTTGATCCTTTTGATAATGAACCATGCACACAGTGATGCATTCACTGTTACATTGTGCCAAATTGTGCAAAATACTTATCCGTGTGTTGTTTGACATGGAGGTGATGCCTGATTCATATCATTGCGCTGGTCAGGTTGCTCATTGATCGGATGCTGCCTGTATGTGTGTGCCTACTTTTCCGCCTCACGCTTCGCAGATAGTTTCTGTACAGAATCACACTGATCACCCTGTCCTGGAACTGCTTTGAGACAATGTAGTACAGGATAATATCTAAGACTGTACTAAGGTTCATCAGGTATGTGGTGAAGACTGCCCATGTGCTGAACCCCCCTTCATCACTCTCTAACAACCGAAGCACTAAACATATATGGAACGGCACAAAACACACCAACACTTGGATAATGAGGGTGATGATTATCCGGATGGACTTCTGCTTCACTTTTGGTTTCAGTTTTGAGGTGCGTCCATGGATCAGATTGTCCACAATGACAACATAGCAGCCAATCATAACACATATAGGGAGCAGGAAGAAAAAGATGAGTCTCACAAAGTTGACGGAGTTGTCTCGGCGCAGGTAAATGATGTCTTGCATTTTGATACAGGTGGTAAAATTAGAGGTTTGATCAGGGTCGTCCTCAGAGAAGAGCAGGGGTACAGTGCTGCCCAGAGTCATGACCCACACACCAACACTCGCCACCAGGGCCTTGGGGATGTTCTTTAGCTCTTTGCCATGCTTTGGCTGCACAATCGCCATGTAGCGGTCAGCACTTATAAGTGCAAACAGCCACAGAGCTATGCAGGGATAGAAGATGGTCAGAGCTGCACTGATCCTGCAGAAGAGATCTCCATAGGGCCAGTAATCCTGGTGGTGGTAAACCATCCTGAAGGGAAGCAGCAGGATGAAGATGAGGTCTACTACTGCCACATTTATCATGTAGACGGTGACTGAGTTCCTCTTCTTGGTGGTGAGGGCAAACACCCATAAAGCAATGAGATTTACAATGACTCCTATGATGAAGACGAAGCAGTAGAAGATCAGGCCTGCTATGCGGTATTCCACCGGGCCCTGCTCTGGTCGAACCAGACTGGACTCCACAGACATGTTAGAGGTGTTGACATCAACCATTGTATTGAAACCTAAAGAATACAGAGTCAAGTTTGTCATGCAGTAAAATTTATCTTAATAGATGACAGTATTTCCAGAATTTTTTTTTTTAACCAATAATACTACATTTCATATCAAGAGTAACAATAATATTTAACCAGTAACTAGTTGTTTATTACCATACAAATAAGGACCATATTAGCTCATAATTACACTCTATAAAACACTTGTAAGGTGGTGACAAAGCCCATAATGAGCCAGACATTTTAATATTATAATTAATGTACAATAACCTCCTAAATAACTATTAATACACATCAGGGAAACTCTTAGTCAGTAGCCTCCTACTTGTAGAATACACATAACAAGACATTACTAATGGGTTGTCTCTTACCTAATAAGGTATCAGCATGCTTTTAGGTAATGGTGGTTATTTTTGTTTCTGTAACTCATAAACATCCTACGCCACATTTACGTCAGTTCCAAAATGACATTTTCTCTATATTTAACCTTTCCTACATGAATTATGACCATTTATTTATAATCATCTGTATTTTGTATTTTATCAGTACAAATGGGATGTTTTCCGATATTAAATTCACTGATCATGTAGATGTTCATAAAAGCTCAGATTAAAGTTGATGGTAATTATATCAGAAACAGAGAAAACTGTAGAAAAAGTGACCTTTTTAGTGAAACATATCATCAGCTGAACATAAACCCAGTGTGTCCATCCACTGTCATTGATCCAACTCCATGGGTTTTACAGGTGAATGAATGTTATAAAAATTGATGGTGTTTCTATGCTCACTACAGAGCCTCTGAACATCTGAATGGGTCATATCTGATGACCATGAAAAGATGATAATCTGCATTTTACACCAATTATTTATATGTATTAAAAGGATAAATGGCCCAACAGATATTTAACATTTTAGATCAGTAGATGGTTTTGGTTGGTGATGGATGTTTGGGTCTTTATGGGTTCATACAGGATAATGTGTTAACAAAACTCCTAAAAGTTGAATTTCCATTAAAATCTTCTAAAAATAGCTGTTGTGGTCATCTAAAATTTGGATTTCAGCAGCTATATATGTTACAGAAATAAACTAGTTTCATGCAAAAACAAAAAGGAAGAAAGAAGAAAAGGAATTTAACAAAAAAAAAAACCAAACAAACAAAAACAAAACAATAATAATAAATAAAATAAATAAATATGTACATTTGTCTGGTGTGTTTGTGACCAAAAAAAATCCTTTGGTTTAAGTAGTTGAGCCTGATGAAAACTTTTTTTTTTCAGTCAGGTTTGGCACAATAAATAGGGACATTTCAATTTGAGAGTGCTGTGGTTAAAATAGCCAGCGGCTGCGTTCTAAATATGGACACATCTGCTTTACAGTTTGCAGAAGCTGTTGGTAGATCATCTGAATATATAGTTTTAGAATGGATAGATCTGAGCAGATAAAGCTAGAGGGGCCACGTCTGTCTATAATCTAATATATAAATCAAATAAGTTTAGTAACACTGCATAGTAAAATAAAAGAGATATTGTCATCTATGGTGACGTTATAGTATGTGGAAGTGAGTTAAGTCCCTACACCACTGATTCTGTCTTAATAAGAAATCATGTGACTTACGTTTGGCAACAAATATTCATGTTTCCCACTGTTTTTCGCTATGTTTTACATTAAACTCAAATGTGAGGAAATCAACACTGAAAACTAAATACATGTGCACACAATATAAATAAAATTAGCTGATATTAACCATTTTTTTGTTAAACCTCATGCTCAAAATACAGTAACAAGTAACACGCTGTAAAACACGTCTGCCAAATGACTTTCTTTTCTCCATCATAAAGGTCAAACAGATCAGCTTTCATTGCCAGGACAATAAAAGGCTGTACTTACCGCTGAAATCACACAAACATCTTGACAAGCTTGCACCAACAGGTTTTATGAAGTGGTAAAGCGATTTATCTGGGCTATCAGACTGTAACAGTCAAAAGAGGGAAGTGAATACTTTCACTGAGGCTGCTGTGATGGAAATGGTGGTAAGACTGAGCAAACTGTGTAAAGCCCCCATCACTTCCTGTGTTGACTGTGTGCCGTACTTTCTTGTATTTTAGATTCCTTTACAGTATCTATGTAATGGAACACAAAAGGGCTTCAGCTTTCCACAGTCTGCAATTACACCCCCTTAAAGAAAATGATGTGCCATTAGAAGTGGGAGTGTGTTTGGCAGGCAGAGAGATGGCAGATTTAGGGCGAGTTATTGATTGGAAAAGTGGGGTCTGTCACAGCACATTAGTTCTCAGGGGAGTAATCCACAGCAGGTTGCTGTGAGAAGCATCTGCTGCTGGAGAGAAGTAATTAAAAACAGGATGTTGAGGCAGTTGCCATATAAACAGGAAATAAGATGGTGGTAATAGACACTTCACGCTGATGCTGTGAGATGGTTTTACACCACGTCGACTTAATGGATGCAAAGCGCATACCTCAGGTGAAACACTCAAGGTCAGTCTGGACCAGGAATGAATACAGATTAATGTGTGTGATTAATGTGAGTGCGAGATAGTAACATCCATGAATTAGGACATTTGGCACTCAGAATACTTCCAAATCACAACTTCCTCCCCTGATCTCCTCATCCGTACTTTCACTCTGATTATGTCTATAATCAACTACAGACTGCATCACAGTATCAACTTTCACAACTTACCATATTTCCTCGTTCTCCATTGTGAATTGATCGTCCTTACACAATATGTTCAGTTTGGCCAGGCACTTGCCAATGGTTACCGTCGCTTCTGAACTTTTACTGGCCACTAAATTATTTTATCTGTGTATTTTTGGTTCAGCAGCACTCTGTGGATATGCAGACTGCTCATTCAATCCTATTCCCGGGATATAATTATCTATCTGCTTGTCCTCTCGATGTGTCTTAAAAATCTCATACCAGATGGTACTTTGTGTTCATTGCAATATGTTGTTATGACAACAGTCTGTGTGATGTTTTCCTCTCTTTGATACTTGTCACGTTGCTTTCTTTAAGTCATCCATTCCATACTAAGTCCTTACTACATTTTTTATTCACCTGTATGATAAAATATTTAACTGCAACTATATTTACAATACGTCTGTGTATGGCAATGAACATTAAACATCACATTCTATAAGTGCTTAGGTTTCATTTTATAATTTCCTATATGGACATGTTGATTAACACCAAAAAGAAGAATTTTACAAAACAAAAACAATGATGCTATTTTGTAATGTTAAAACAGGATAATACAGGTTATTTACCATAGATTCGATATTCAGTGACTGTAAAAGAGCTGCTTTACTTTCGTTACTGTGTCATTTTTACCCTATTCTATACTGTCCTCTAGAGGCTAAAGATAATCACTGCAATATTGTCAGGAATTTAGACTGTTACGTCTGTGGAAACTGTTTTTTGCACTAACTAATGTCATATTATTGCATAAAAGACTAGGCTATTAGCATATAGTGTATTAAACTGTATTTTTGCCACTTAACATCTTTGACCTTTGAGACGGCAGAACTCAAAATTTTATTAACACCTAATTTTGTACCTGTACAGTTAAATCATTATTAAATATGGATGTCTTCTCTGATACTCTCTATTCCTTCCTTAGGCAAGTATTTACTTTTAATCCCCAAAGAAATTGGAGCGAATGAAGTGATGGAGCAGATGGCAATTATATGTGTGAAACACAGTGTTACTGCAATACATAATATTGTGCCAATCAGCCAAGGACATGGCTAAAGTATATAGTGTGTTAAGCTTGATTGCTACAAATAGTTTAATTTGATTTAATGTAATTTGCCAACTGGTCTGGTTTTTCAAGAAGCGAGAGGAGTCAACGTCTAAAAAAGAGTGTGTAGGTCTGCTCAGGAATATTTCCAATATCATGGACCAGGCCAACAGGGATTAGAGCGACTAGATGTTATTAATTCTTTTGGTGTAGCAGCCAGATCAGTCCCCTCTGCGATACTGCACATTTTAAACTTTTACAAGAAAGGAGGCATATATTAATTTATTTGTTCATTTATTTATTTAGAGCTCAAGAAATGTTTTGCTTTGTGGTTTTGCTCACCTTTAGGTTGTAGCTATGCTGACTCTGTTATTTTTTCAGTAGCCTCTTGTTGATTTTTTATTGTTATTTGTTGGATACACACTGGGCAAATTAATATGATGTTGCACGCGAAATGGCTGAAATGTGGTCCGATCCTCTCTTATATGTCCGGGTTGATTAAACTGTGTGTATTTTATGTTCTGTTTGTGTGTTTTATTTGACTCATTTTGATTTAATGTACAAGTTTTTATTGCAATTTAAAAACAAACTGCCTCCTCAATGTAAAAAAAAAAGAAAAAAGAAAATCTGCATCGTTCATATTGAATGCACTGAAACAATCCTTGGCGCATATAACGGTGTCAGCAGCATCAAAATGTGTTGATAGAGAAAACAGAGGAATAAGCACATTCTGTACATCAACCAAAGGATCCAGGCTTAATAGAATATATGCAAAGTAAAAATAGAACAGCTGGCTCTTTATACTTGTAATACGACTGATTAGCAACACAGACATATCATCATGAGGGGCTAGTTATTACACACTACACACCAAACTGTGCCATATCAATCACAAATATATACAATTTACTGAACACTTGGTTGCAATGCATGGTGACAGAACACAGTGTTACCTTTATACAGCAAATGTTGCTGCAGAGTATTGAAGCATGAAACCCATCTGACTTTCAGTTCAGAGATTCCTCTGGGCATAATGACACAAACCAACAAGTCTTTTCTCAACCATAACTGCACAACCACTGACCTAACCCCAACACATTAACCTAAATGTTGAAATTCTAAATTCAAACCATACCTCAAACACTTTACTTTTACCACATATCTCACTTGCTTACTAATAATGATGTGTCCTGAAAAAACAAAAAATAAAAGTTTTCTGCCGTACATTAAGCAACAGGGAATGTGACAGTGAGCTTTTCAGGCTGCAGGAAATGTTTCTAATTATTAGTTTCAGAGTAGGGTACTAACCGTCAATCTTTCCTCAACAACAGAGTACAAATACAGTGGCTGTATTGTGTACTCATACACATTGGAGATGAATTAAACTGTTAAACTAGTTTTTTTTTTGGTCCTTTACAGGTAACAAATGTCATTTCGAGGCTGTAAGAACATATTAACAGCACAGAAACATTCTGACTATCCTACATTCTTGAACATGCCTTCACAATTTATACAGTATGTGACATTTAAGGGGATTGAGCTGTGGAAAAGAGTGGTGTCATGCTGCATAACCGTGTTTTCAGCACGCACTTCTTCTTTTACACCTATACATTCTTGTTCTTCTTTTTGTTGTCTAGCACAAAACACCCAACATCATGTAACATTACAGTTAATATTACCTCAAACAAAAACAACAACATTTCAAACATAAAACAAACATCAGCTTTGACATTTTAGACTGGTCAAAAAGTCTCCCAATTTCTTACATATCATAAATCCATCAGTATTGAAGAAACACAAATGAAAATTGTTGAAAAATTCAAGTGTTTGGTACATTTTTTAAATCTATATATATAAAAAAACTAATAAAACAAAAACGTGAGTAATTTTGTGAACTGAGTCATTGATTCACTACCCTGAGACCAACTGAATAATATTAAATATTTGACATTGAGCAAATGTATTTTGAACATGTGTTAAAGAAAACACTAAATATATCATTATGCCCAAATTTTATACAGTTGAATGTTAATATTTTGTTCAAAATAATAAAAAAGAACAGGTGACAGACAACCTATTGTAACAAATTTTAAAATCGATAGACCTGCCTTTTGCATAAACAACAATAGTTATGGCCAGTTTAGTATGAAATAATACACTATGTATGTATATCTATATCTATATCTATATCTCTCTCTCT
>JAQQZY010155712.1:0-10985 GCA_030068375.1 Ostorhinchus rueppellii
CTCTACACATTTGCTACACTCTGGCTGACTCAGAAATGAGGCCCAATGTCCAAAAAACCGGAGTGTCACTTTAAATTATGCTACATTATTCAACTCAACCTTCAAGGAACTAAACAGTTGTTGATTACCTGAAGCACGGGTGTCAAACATATGGCCCGTGGGCCAAAACCAGCCCACCGAACAGTCCAATCTGTCCCACAGGGTGACTTTGTGAAATGCAAAAATTACACTGAAAATTTTAATAATCAGTGATGTTGAACGTATTTTAGTTCAGGTTCCACATCTAAAGTGGGTCAGAACCCTTAAAATACAAACATAATAACCTATAATAATGACAACTCCAACGTTTCCTCTTTATTTTGGTATAAAAAAATAAATAAAAATGACATGAAAATATTTACATTTACAAACTATACTTTCACAAAAAATGTGAATACAGTGGTCCTTCATTTATCGCGGGGGTTACGTTCTAAATATAGCCCGCAATAAGAGAAATACGTGAAGTAGAGTCATCTTTATTTTTTTACAATTCTTTTATATGTTTTAAGGCTGTAAAACCCCTCACCACACACTTTGGCCCCTGACCTAAACCATCTACTGATCTAAACTGTTGAATACCTGCTGATCCATTAGTCCTATCAATACACATCAATAACTGAGCTAAAATGCAGTTTGTCATCTTTTCTTCATCATCAGAGCGTTCATACTTGGAATAATGAGTTAGAGCAATAAATGTCAAGAAATTCAATGAAAATGGAAAAGTTTCAGCCTCAAAGAATCATGATTCATACTAGACTTTCACACCTGCACGGTTTGGACTTTCTGGTTTCACTCAAACCCATTTTATAGGTGTGAAACCTCCCCCACTAAACACTAATAAGTTATTTAATAATGTCAGTTTGGACTTAGTTATGATTGTAGTTTTCAGGTTTTATTAACCCTCAAGGACCTAAGCATCTACCATCAACCAAGAGCAACTACTGACAAAATGTTAAATACACACAGATCTAATAATCCAATCAATCATGTAAAAAAAAAAAAAGAAGAGTTAAAATAAAGTCACTAATATCTTCAACACAAATAACCCACTTTGTACTGTATTTTCAGAAAATATTCCATATGTTGTGTTTTTATTGTTGGGGTCTTTTATTACACAAATGGCGTAAAATTGTAAAAGGATCAATTAAATTGTATAGTTCATGTCAGGAAAGATGTTAATAAAGCATTTGAGTGTTTGTAAGTGGGATTTTTTTTCTTTGATTTTTATTGCACATTTTAGGGTGAATAACTGTTTTGGACACTAAAGGTGCAGGTGTATTCTTGTTATATACTGGTGCTGTTCAAATCACAATATTGCATCAAAATCAATGTTATTACAAACTATTGGCATATTTAAGGCTCTAATAACTTCAACTCAAATGATCCACTTTGCACTTTATTTCTGGAAAATTTTCCGTATGTTGTGTTTTTCCTCATGCTTTAGCAACAAAAACACTTGGAAATTATAAAAAATGTTTAAAAGGATCAATAAAAATGATATAGCTCTAAGCGGGAGAGAAGTTGATAATAGATTTGGGCATTTGAAAGTGAAAAATTACTTTATTAAATCCCTTTTTTGGGTGAGGAACTGTTTCTGACACTAATGGTGTAAGTGTATTTTTGTAAATGATGTCAAAGGGTTAATTATCTATTAATGACATTGTTGGTGTTAATTTACTACTTCACAATTAGTTGATTAATTGAATAATCGCAAACCCCAAACTCTTCCATACTGAACCTTTAACTGATAATTATCCTAATCCTCCACTAATCCTAATCCTTGTTGATGAAAACTCAGCCTCATTATGGGATTTATGCTTTGTTTCAGCTCAGCAAAGAGAAAGTACAAGGACTTAGATGTGGCTTAGATTCACTTCAACACAAAAATTTGTGAAAAATTACAACAACAAAAAATCAGCAAATTGAAAAAAATAAATAAAAAGGTTAAATTAAGCAATATATTCCAAAACAAATGAACAAAAACATGCTCAAATTATAAAAAAAAAGAAGGAGAAGAAGAAGACAAAAGAAACCCCACCCCTTGCAAATATTTCACCCACTGTAAGTAAGTGGGAAGATTTTTTTTAAAATCATAAAAAATTTGAACTTTGACCTACTTTTCATCAAAATGTAATGACATCTTTTCTGGGTCACTGCCAATATATAAACTTAACTTGGTATTAATTCAACCAATAGTTTTACTGCTAAAGTGTTCCCAAACAAAGAAACAATGAAACAAACAAACTGAACCAAAAACAATACCCCCTGCCTCCGCTTCAGGGGGTGGGGTAAAAAAAAAAAGAATAAAGAAATGATAAAAAATAGTCAGGAAAAAGAAAAAAAGCTCAAAATATGCACTATATTCCAAAACAAATTAACAAAAAAAATGGCCGAGTTCAAAAATTAGGAATAAAAATAAAGAGAATATTAATGAAATTACTAGTGATATGTAAAAAAAATAAAAATAAAAAAAAAAATTTGGTAAAACAAGGAGAGAATGAACCAAGTAAGGACTAAATATAAGAAAAGAACAAAAATTTCACAAAATGACAGAAAGCTAACAAATAACTTGTGGATTAATTGAATAAATGTTGCTGCTCGAAAGAAAATACCACAGAAAACCAACCAAAAAAATCTTACATATTGAACCTTTAACTGATCAATAGACCAATAAAGTTCATGGATTCAATGCACACTGTAAAAGATAACCCAACCTATCCTTGTCGATGAAAACTCAGCCTCTTTATGTGATTTATGCCTTGTTTTAGGTCAGTAAAGAGAAAGTGCAAGCACTTAGACGTGGCTCAGATAAACTTCAACATGTTCACAATGAAAAAAACCGAGACAGGAAACCATAATTCTAAGAAAAGTGAGCGATGGCGGAGACGCGAGGCCTGTTACTCAGCAGCTCGTCTGCCAACACCTCCGTTAAAACCAGGGAAAACTATCATCTGCAGGGGGTGGAGATGTTCTATAAATTACTCACGCTCATGACTCATCAGGTTTTCAGATCCTCAGTGCCTGAAGGTTCCACCAAACCACATTATGAGAACTCCAAACAGTTTAGACTAGATACGTTATTAAGGGAAATTAAAGGATAAGATGTAAGCAAAGAGGAGTTTTTTTTATCCACGGGTGAGCTTCAGTTTTCATTAAGATGATTAAAAAAAACCTTTAGCTGTCGAGGCATAAACAAGTCGGCCTGTTTTTCTTTACCTGAAAAGCATTTGTGGACTGTGGAAGGTGTTTCTCACACAGAGGGTGGGGTGATATTACGAGTATTTAGGATGTGTTGTTTCCTAAAACCAGATGCCGTTCATTCCTGCCTTCGTCTGCTGGTACATTGTCATGTGTGTGTGAGACACTCAAACCAGTTCCAGTTTCAACAATTGTGTGCCTGAATGCGCGCTGTCCTGTTTAACCAACATTTTGCATTGTCATACACTCTGCAAAAACATCCCAAACAGAAACAAGACGAAACGAGACAATCTGTTCAGAAAAAAAAGATCTACCACAAACAAAAAATTCTAAAAATAATCAGTGTAATGAACATAAGAGCAAAATAAGCACAAAAGTAAAAAAAAAAAATCAACAAAACAACAGTCAAATAATACAAAGAAGAATAAAAATGAACTGAATATGAATAAAATGATGAGTCACTTGCAAAACAATGGTGGACAAAATTGTGGGTTCAGGGTCTTAAACATGTACCTGGACCCAGACCCAGACTTTAGGGGTCTTAGACCAGATCCAGACCCAGACTGGACCCAGACCCTGACTGAAGGCAGACCCTAATGGAGCCAGACCCCAATGGACCCAGACCCAGACTGGACTCAGACTGGACTCTGACCCTAATGGATCTGGACCCAAACTGCAACCAGTTCCAGACTCAGACTGGACCCAGACCAGTCCCAGTCCGAGACCTGACCCAGTCCCAGACTCAGACTGGACCCAGCCCCTAATGGATCCCAGACCCAGATCCTAATGGACCCTGACCTGGACCCAGATCCCCCTGGACCCGGACCCCTGTGGGTACCTTTGAAGTAGCTCTTGACCCTCAGGTATCCGACGCTGAGCCGAAGCACTGACAGTTTGTCCAGACGAGAGCGAATGTCTTCAGGAAAGGGGAGGAGCTCCGTGAGCCGGTCCAACTCGCCGTTCAGCCGATCCCGGTGGCGTTTGGACGGGTTGGACTTGACCACTTCACTCCCATCTGACGTTTTTTTACTGCAAGAGAGAAAAAATTGTCACGTCAAAAAGTCACATTTTAGTTTTCAGTTTCATTGTGTTTGAGAAAACTGTTTATTTCTAGAAGATGAAACCGTCAAAGTGACGCAGATGATGATGATTAAAACTGAAACTAATGATTACTGTCACTGACGGTTAATGCGTCAAATATTTTCTTGAGCAACTGAGTTGTTTTTTTTAGTTTATAAAATGATGAACAAGACTACATCCTCAAAGGAGGATGTAGGAAGAAGGAGGAAGAACAAAAAGGAGAAGGAACAGAAAAAACTAAGCTACATCAGAAAAAGTACATTTTAGTTTCCTCTGATCTACTCAGTACGTGATGTTTTCTCCTTTTGATGGTAAAAAGAAAAAGAATAAAGTGTAGTATAATATAGTATAGAATAGTAATAAAACCAGCAGGATTTAGGGGACATCATAGTACAGAAAACGGCACGGGTTAACGTTACCAATGACCTCCTTATAGCTTCAGATAAGGGTCTAGTTTTGTACTAGTTTTTTTAGACCTTAGTGCAGCTTTCAACATGGTTGACCACCACATCCTTCTCCGACAAGTGGAACAATCAATTGATATTAAAGGATCAACATTAATGTGGTTCAAATCCAATCTATCGGATCATTTTCAGTTTGCTAATATTAATAATGAATCCTCTCGGTGCACCACAGTTAGTTATGGAGTACCACAAGGCTTGGTTCTTGGACCAGTACTGTTTATTACCTCCACCCCGGAGGTATTGTGATCGCCCGAGTTTGTGTGTGTGTGTGTGTGTGTGTGTGTGTGTGTGTTTGTGTGTGTTTGTGTGTTCGTTCGCTGCAGCAACTTCAGCTGGCCACAAGGGGATGGAGGTCCGCACTCTCTGAGTGCTTCTAGTCTTATACATACTTCCTTTCGGAAACTTAATAAGGAAACAATCCGTCACCTATTATGCTGATGATACCCAATTATATTTGTCCATTAAAACTTAATGATCAGGTAACTAATCTACAAAAGTGCATTAAAGAGATTAAAGACTGGATTAACAACAACTTTCTGCGGTTAAACTCAGACTAAACTGAAGTCATTGTGTTTGGCCCAAAAACTGTTAAGGATGCAGTGTCAAGTGAAGTACTCACTATGGATGGTGTTGCCCTGGATCCCAAAACCACCATAAGGAATCTAGGCATTATTTACAATCAGAATCTATCATTTAACTCACACATAAAACAGGTTTCTAGAACTGCCTTTTTCCATCTATTGCTAAAATCCGGCATAGTTTAACACAGAATGATGCAGAAAAATTGTCCATGCTTTTATTACATCCAGACTAGATTATTGTACTTTACTCTTCTCTGTCCCTTTAAAGACCCCTCAGCAAATCCAGACTGCTGCTGCTCGTGTACTGACTGGAACCAGTATCAGACCATATTCATCCGGTGTTGGCTTCTCTGCACCGGCTCCCTGTAAAAGCTAGGATAGACTTTAAAATACTCCTCCTCACTTCCAAAGCCCTTCATGGCCAGGCACCTACTTATATAACAACACCAGTATTTTCTAACTACTAGCCATCCATTTAACAAATACAAGAACAACCCTTCTGGACTACTCAACACTCTCTGCTGACAATGACTGACAAGAGCGAGCTCCATGTTTTGGTCTAGCGAGAAGTTCCATCATTTCCGGTTTTACATCTCACGCAAGTACAAAACATATAATCAAGTCACGAGTGGAGTTGGTGTGCTCTTCATACTTTTATGACCATGTCAGGGAGATGGGAGCCGACTCATCAGTCAGGCTACCTTTTCTGGTGATGATCGGGAGTCAGGTTGGTGTGTCTTCACCCTTAGTTCTGCTTTTATAGGGTTACACTGCTGGGAGACTCATCATGATACACTGAATTCCTCTGTTCCTCCTCCTGTCTGAGCTCCTCCTCTTGTCTGACCTTCTTTTTCCTCCTGTGGTCCCACTTCTCTCCTGCCATCATCATCATCATCCTCATCACTCACTTTATTTTATTCATTTTATTAATTTATTTGATAAGGACCATGTACAACTATGAATGTTGCCATATAAAACACACACCTATGTAAATATGCCAGAATTAGTAAAAATAACTACTTTTCATCTACTTTTCTAGATGTACTTATTCATATAGTTCTGATACTTGTTATATAGTTCCATAGATGGTAGAGGTTTATATTATTTGTATTAACAGTTGCACTAGTGGTATATCCACTGTTAGTACTTGAACTTATAGTAGTAGTATTAACAGTTATGGACATTTGTTCTGGTTATTGGTAATTATACCAACACCAGCTGTTCTACTTTTTAACAGTTCAAGTTCAGTTTGCCGTGCATCCATGGGTCTCCCCGTACTTCCCCCTCTCCTTCAATCTTTCTCTCTTTTTCTCCTGCTTTACTCTCTCTCTTTTACCCCAACTGGTCAGGGCAGACGACCATCCTCCAGGAGTCAGGGTCTGCTCCAGGTTTCTGCCTGTTAAAAGGAAGTTTATCCTTCTGTCACCAAGTGTTTGCTTCTGGAGGATTCTGTTAGTTTCTGTAAATTGGCTTGAGAGTCTGGTTTCGACCAACTCTACACGTAAATTGTTATGAGATAACTTTTGTTATGATTTGGTGCAATGTAAATACAATTTGATTGATTAATTGAAAATGGCCAGTCACATATGGAAAAAACGCAAACCGGTTAAGTAAGGAGGAAATGAACAAAATAAGCCTTAAATGAAAAAAAAAAAAATCAGCAAAATGACAGAAACAAACAACACATGACAAAAAATAATCAGTAAATTGAATTTTTAAACACTAAATAAGCAGTATATTTTAATATTATTAACCAAAACAAGGTCAAATTATAAAAGTCAGAACAAAAATGGATGAACATGAATAAAATAACCAGTAAAATTTACAAAATTATATTATAAATGAACCAAATCTACCAACAAATAAACCAAATAATCTTAAAAACAAGAACATTTAATAGAATAACAATAATGTAGAACAAAATGAGTACACTAATGAAAAAAGGAGAAAAATTAGGGAAAAAAACTAAAAAAAAAAAAAGGGATTAAAATGAAGAAAATAACCAGTAAAATGAGCAAAAGCCGAACAAAAATAACCACCATTTTTATCAACTAACAACATATTTGGCAAAAAAGAAAAAAAAAAAAAAAAGGAAACAAAATAATGACGCAAATGACAAAAAATTTACAAAATAAGAAGCTGATCAGAACTTTCAGGTACAAAGTGACTTGTTTTTCTTCCAAAAATAGTTACTATACTATTAACAGTTGATTCAGTGAATAACTGTTATATCTCCATACAAACAAAAACTACTCTTCTATGTGTTTGTTTTTGTTCAAATAAGGGTATATAAAAGTTGTATTGTACTGTTATGTGTCTTTCCTGATCTTTAAACCTGTTTTCATCTCAGTTTCCTTTAACTGTAATGACCCTGGTCCTGGGTTCAGGTTTTAACTCCACATCTGCTCTGGTTTTAAGTCCCAGAACAACAGGCGGTTTGAGTCGACCATAAACTCTGCAGGTGAGTCTGTATGAGTCAGGACATGATGAAGACGATGGTTCAGCGCCGAAGATACACAATTACACACAATGATTCACACACACACAAGGTAACACAATGAAAACCACCACCACGATAAGGCAGAAAAAAGGGGAAAAAAAGAGATTTATCAGTAGGTTTGTTCCTCTCATCCACATGTCAACATTGTTTTTGGTTATGAAATCATTTCCCAATATGTCTCTGCACTTTATTAATATTTAATTTATTAATTTGGAGGCATGTTCTGTGTATTGTAATATAGTATTATATGGACAAAAGTATGTAGACACGTTGAGTTCAGGTGTTTCTTTTCTATCAGGGGTCTGGGATACAAAACAATAATGACTAATGTTATAAAATAGTTTTATATTGGGATAAAAAATATCATTGTATTGGTTTAAATTTATATCTTTGCTTCCAAAAATACCTCAGAGATGGTTTTGCCTTAATTTCTCTCAACACGTATTTTTTTTAATCCATGACTATGATTTTAAGTCTTCTACCCCTAAATCAGTGTTTCCCAACCTTTTTTGAGTCATAGCACACATTTGATATTAGAAAAATCACAAGGCACAGCACCAAATAAAAATGTCACAAAAAGTATATTTGTTGAAATATAATGCAAATCATGGGGTGGTATAACAATCAGGGAAAGAACCCAATCGCAGGACCACAGGGTACAGTTTAAATTATAAGTCTTTACTGAACAGGCTTTGAAGTAATCAGTACAAGGCAGTTCAATGGAATAATAAAT
The DNA here is from genome assembly GCA_030068375.1 of Ostorhinchus rueppellii. Classification (NCBI taxonomy): domain Eukaryota; kingdom Metazoa; phylum Chordata; class Actinopteri; order Kurtiformes; family Apogonidae; genus Ostorhinchus; species Ostorhinchus rueppellii. Next base: position 8,596 of record JAQQZY010155712.1, read on the forward strand.
GTTCAGAATTATCTTCGTCTCCAGAGGGAGCGCAGAGTCAATGGGTTCCGGGGATCCAATAAGGAGCCCAGAGATCGGGGAAAGCTCTGTGAGCGGGGTGTCCAGGTCAGTCCGAGGTCGGGGGTCCGTGAGGGCTGGGGCTAGGCTGGAGGCTTGGTCAAAAGGGGTCCAAGGTCCGATACCGTCCAGGGCAATGTAGAGCAGGCTGATGGGTTGGTCCAGAGGCTGAAGGCGGTTCGGTTTCCAGGGGCGCAGACTGAAGACGTGGTCAGACGGGAGCAAACTTGGGACAGGAGACTAGGATCAGGATCAGGATCAGGATCCGGGGACAAAAACGGGTCAAACACGAGGAAGCAGAAGACAAGGAAGTGCTCGAAGGTCATGCAATGCATCTAGACAATCTGGCAGATTCTGAGACTGAGAGGAGGAGTTATATAGCCCGAGAGTGATGAGGATCAGGTGAGAGCACAGGTGAGCTGAGTTAGTAATTAGGTCACAGAAATTAGGTCAGAGTTCAGGCTGAGTGAAGCAGAGACAGGAAACCAAACAGCCCAGATATGACAGGTGGGGACATCGGGGAGTGCACAGGCAACATTTTTGTGGGGCGTTTGGAACAAGAAAGCTCAGAGGGGTGCACCGGGAGGCAAATACCTTCCACCCCAACCCGACACCTGGGGTTTGTGGGTAACCTGCTGATCCGTGCATCACTACTGACAGAGCTTTATCTACAGAACACACCGCATGAGGGCTACTTCACTTTTATTTTCATTTTGCAAAGGGAAGCAGGAGACTGTTGTTATAGCGTGGATCATTGGTGTGTGCAGTCGTATGGATCTATAGCACACTGCTGCCTTACAGAACCAATCAGGTGAAATTGCATAACCTTCCACGGCACACCTGATGACTTCTCACGGCACACTAATGTGCTGCAGCACACTGGTTGGGAAACGCTGCTCTACATTTCTGTAATATTTTTCATGCTCTGACTGTAAATAACAATTTTCCACCAAAACAAACCATCTACTTTCTTCACATCTCATTGAGGAAGAAAAACCGGACATTAAACTTTAAGGAAATATTGATGTTTCTATCTGAAATCAACACAAACAGGATATCTTACAGCTATGGACATGATGTGTCCCAATATTTATGTCCATGTAGTTTATAAACATCAGCTGTTATTTTCTTACACCCCTACTTCTTATATCTTAACGTAGTTTTTGACTCAGAATTCTAATCTTCTCGTTTTTCCGCTTTTTTGGAGGTTTCTTTACATCTGCATCTTTTTGGTTATTGTTGTCTTGTGTCAGATCCCTGAGCTGTACTTTCTGAGGACCAGGACCAGAACCAGGACCAGGACTGATCTCACCGCTCAGACATTCAGACAAACAAAAGCCTGCATTCAGGAGTGTTTTTCCACCTTGATTCGCTGTGGGTCACGGGTTGAACAGCAGCAGCGCCGTGAACCTGAACGCCTCACGGACTCTGACACACATTCACAGACCTACACAACCTACTGGGCAAGAACCATGAGCAGGTTTCAGTCCACATGTGTGGCTGCTGACAAACAAAACTGCCAATTAGGAGATGGAACAGGAAAACAAGAGAACAGAGATGAGGATGATGAAGGGTTCCAGCCTAGTTTTCTTATGTTTCTGCAGATTCTCATGCATTCGCTTCATTCTCTGAGTTTTGTGTGTTTCCGCTCATGCTGAGAAAATAAGAAAATTGAGTGAACGGTCCTGGTTTTTGTATGAAACGCATTATTCTCCTCCATAACCAAACCCTGGATCTGAATCACGTCAACTTGTTCCTGCTGAAAACGGTGGATTTTAGAGGTTGGTGTTTGCAGACGATGCCTCTTAGAAAACAATGAAACAAAAGGCGACTGTTCACAGGAATGTTTTTACAGCCACACCTCCTGTCAGCCTGTCTGTCTCTATATCTGTCTGTATATATGTCTGTGTCTGTTTGTATACATGTCTGTCTGTCTCTATACATGTCTGTGTGTCTGTATAGAAGTCTGTATATCTGTCTGTATGCCTGTCTGTCTGTCTGTCTGTATATACATCTGTCTGTATGCCTGTCTGTCTGTCTGTATATATGTCTGTCTGTCTGTCTGTATATACATCTGTCTGTATGCCTGTCTGTCTGTCTGTCTGTATATCTGTCTGTATGCCTGTCTGTCTGTCTGTATATATGTCTGTCTGTCTGTCTGTCTGTCTGTCTGTAAATACATCTGTCTGTATCCCTGTCTGTCTGTCTGTATATATGTCTGTCTGTCTGTATATACATCTGTCTGTATGCCTGTCTGTCTGTATATCTGTCTGTATGCCTGTCTGTCTGTCTGTCTGTATATACATCTGTCTGTATGCCTGTCTGTCTGTCTG
>JAQQZY010155788.1:0-13897 GCA_030068375.1 Ostorhinchus rueppellii
CTTAAGTAGCTGGGATAGGCTCCATGTGACCCCCGTGACCCTAGTGAGGATAAAGCGGGGATAGAAGATGAATGAACACGTGACCAAAGGCCATGGAACAGAGATAGTTAGAGCTGCTGACGGCATGGGGAATATTTACCGAAACACAGTTTTTGCATGTATTTATAGGTGCGTCGATGACCACTGACAACGTTTACAGGTTGCGAAGTGTTGTCCCATTTCATAGGGAAATGTTTCGACCCCTACCCCTTACAGCTCCGTTTCAAGGGGTAGGGCCAAGGGGTAGGGCCAAGGGGTAGGGGTAAGGGTTAGGGCTAAGGGTTGAATTGGGATTAGGCCTAACACTTCTGGGCCTTTGACCAAAGTGTCAGAAAGTGACCAGATGGGATGAGAACCATTAGGGAACAACTGTTCGAGGGGATGTAAGTGAGTCAGTGATAAAAGTTGTTTCCACTGGACTCAGCTCTAAATGAAGAGGAAGGAGTTTGATGTTGAATATTCAGCATTTCTTCTACACAGGTGAGTTTGGTTTTGAGGCTTATGAAGGTATAAATTTATTATGGGATGTTATTATTTTTGCTAAGTTGCCACTTGTTGACGGTCCACGGTTCAGACTAAACTGTGACAGTTCTGAACTGGTTTGTTGGATTCCAAACAGATCTTTAATGCAGTGATTGGCAGGTGATTGATGGTTTTACTGTGGCTGTTTTCTGTCTAAAACCAGAGCTAAGCTAACAGAGCTATAATATAAACAGCTGATAAGACTCGAAGACTATAAAACAGCGTTACTTTGATCGGCTATTAAAATAATCATCTATGAGTTTTATTTTGAAGAAAACTTGATGATTGAGTAATGCAAACAATTAGCTTTCTGCTTTATTCAGTGAGTCATACAGTCTGTGGATACAAAGGTGATTCATCGGTGGTGTTGGTAACCATACCTTCCCCGACTATAGGGAGTTTGTATTTCTGCATATGAACCCTTTAAGTCCATTTCTTGTTAATGACATTTCAGTGGACATTGTCAGCTTCTCTTCATAAGTATCCACAGGATGGAATATGCACAAGTCATGTCTGTGAAGTTTCAGCTCTGATTCATTATTCTGTAACTGCTTTTGTCTCTCAAAGTACATAATGGTGAGATGTAGAAGTATTGATTCAACTTTAGTGCCGTTAAAATGAAATGGCATGAATCAGTTTTCAATGTCAGCCACAGAATTCATTGTGGCCTTTTCAAAGGCAGTTTTTTTCTTGTTAATGTCTCACACATTGTTTACTTGTTCAATAAGAACTTTTTTGATTGCACTCGTTTTTGTCATTGGACTGGATTCATTGGCTTTAACTCCAGTTAATGTTAAATAAAAAAAATAACAAGAAAGCGCTATTTCAGAAACAGCAGGAGTGTTTTCATGTACTGTGTGTGGGGTTTTTTCACATTTGTTTTGTTGCAAATATACTAAAGGCTGGATGTAGGGTTGGTCTGTTTTTGGGTTATGTAATTTCATGAAAACTAAGTAATCTGTCTGTTAATGTTAACGTGTTAATTTTTCAACATTTAGTAATTTTGTGTTTTAGTTTTTGTTTATTAATGAAATTGGAAACATGGAATAATTTTAGCATTCCTTTTCACAGCTGACTTCTATTGCCTCTTCTGCATTTTCCCAACAGAAAGCAATGATCAAAAAGACACGGTCAGGGTTAAGTTTATTTATGTAGCACATTTAAAACTACACAAGCTGCCCAAAGTGCTAACTGCAAAGTAAGTCGAATCTGACACTATTTATGATCAGTTTTTAAAAAAAAATAATATAGAGGGTATAAATGGGTATATGGGGGTATATAAAGTGGAAATTTGTTTCCCATTTCTTACTCGAGAACCTAAAAAATGTCTTTAGAGTAGGACGTCAGCCATAACATTGTGACCACTGACAGTAGAAATGTTAATAATATTGTTTATTTAATTCCAATGGGTCCTTTCACTGGGTTGGATATATTAAACACCAAGTGAACATTTAGTCATTGGAATGTGATCTGATACATAAAAAAATTAAAACCCCTCAGTACAGGCTTAATATGTGCCTTGCTAACCCTGGGCCACGGCAAGATGGACTGTGTTCATAATAAAGTCCTGTTGAATCACCATGACAACCAGGTTATAGATGCTAACTCTCCTCTCACTTAAACTAATCTCCTAATACTGTTTCCATTAGACAGCACCATCTTCTAGCAACGGAGTCTCAGTAAAAATTTACATTATTTAGGTCAGAGGTAATGTATTCTCTCAGTTAAAGGACTGATATTTAGCTTTTTTAAAAGGAATTCTTCATTTTCCCACATGTCCCTGTGGTCTCCATAAACTGTAACTGCTCTGCTTGGCTCTGAATTCTTCATTCATTCAACTCCACAGGTCCATCTTCAACCCTATTTCTGAGTAATGAGACCAACAAGGTGGTTTTGGTGCTGTTCAAACTGTCTTTAACAGATCGGATACAGGTCACATATGAGCAACAGAATCAGATTCGGGCCACATTTACCTGCGCTCTGACTGTAGCCTTAGCGGTTTCTTCAAACATCTTCTCTGATGAAGTTACTGGTTGGATTCATTTAAAATTTTATACAGTTTGTATCTTCCTGTCTACAAATGTCCACAAAGTTTGTTCACAGTTTTGCGACATTTGGATTTTTGAATTTTTGCATCATTTTTCAAATATTAAAAATTTGCCTTTAATTATAATGGTCCATATTTTGATGGTTTATAGCATGTAAATGGTTAGAGATATCAATATAGTTACTATTGATCACTGGTAGAAGTCATATATGGAATTGAATAAGTTGAGTTCTCCTCCAGTGAAAGTCCCGCCCACTTCTATCGTTAGATTGATCTGCATCCAGACCAGAGGGCTGGAACATAGAACGGAACGTGACAACCTCACACATTCAGCTGTTCTTGATTCTTGATAGAACAGACAGGTGAGATACTGGGACATTGGAACTATTTTTCCCCCAGTTCTGCACCAATGAGCAACATGTTGCTGAAAAGTCAGTCTCTTTTTGGGTCCAGAATCTAGTTTCAGTTATACGTCCTCATAATGCTATGAGCTACAGCAGTGTTAATAGTTGCTGTTAAAGGAAAATGCTGCTCCTTTTTACTTTTTCCACCTACATTTTCATGGCTGTAAGTGCCCTTTTTCTTCCACAAATACTGAGGTGAGAAATGCATTTATATATGATGCAATGAACATGCCTTTAAAGCTGTAGTGGAACAGTAAGAAAAGGAGACTTCATTCATGAATCTGAATTAAACTATGAATCGTGCTCTAATGAAATATGGAAGTGTCGCCGTGTGCATTGCATTTGTCTGATAGGGATTTATTAAAATGTATTACTCATTCATAGGCCATATCCAACAGTGATGGAAGCCCTTCTTCATTTTTTTCCCATTTCTTTCAGCACACTTCATCTGGAGATGAATTAATCAGGAAACAATCATGACAACTATCTCCTATCTGCCGCTTTCTTTCCTGAACATTAGGCAGGGCATATCCTAAAACCTGTCCACACGCTGCATGAATAATCAGCGTGGTTGAGTGTACTGCTGGAGAGGAAGGAAAAGAGCAGAGACAGAGATATGCAGCGATAAAACTCCTTTCATTAAGGCCTGTGTGAAGGCAAAGAGGGAAGGCATTCAGTTATTTCCATTTGGAGTTGTTTTTTTTTTGTCTGTAGCCATTTCATTCTCATTTCAGGTCTCATGTTCCTGTTGTGCTTCCACGTTAAGGGTGCTTTCATACAGCATACCCAGTCTGTACCATACTTGGATACGTTCACACCTTTCCTGCAGATATTGCACTCACAAGCGCATACTGCGGCCCGTGTCCAAGTATGAGTGGGTGCTCCAGGGCTGAAACAGTAGGTGGTGGTGTGGAAGGAATTCTATCCAACAAACATGGAAGTCAGAAGAAGACAAACCCTCTCATCAACTGAGCAACTGTTGCTGTTATTCGTCTACTGTAGCGACAGTACTTGTCTATCTGTTAGCCTGACTGAGGCAAAGTGAAGAAGAGCGACCTTTGTTGTCCCTGAAGTATCACCAAGTGGTTCAGTCGATAAGACGAGCCCACGGCACACAGATCCAAGGCTTTCTCAGGAGACAACAGGAGTACCGTCTATGGTCTCATAGTGATTAGGTCATTTCCATTGTCGGAGTGGTGATCGGGTCACGTCCATTCACTGTACTGTACTGGAGTCCACGCAGTCTGTACCCAGGACTACCTTCTCAACTGGACTCAGGTACCGTACTTGAGCACAGAACCTTTGCATTCATATTGATTAAATTAAGTGGATTTTGGGGTCAAATGTAGTCGGATATGGACTTGGTTACGCTGTGTGAAAATACCTTAAGTCAATTGACTCGGTGCCTCATCTCTACATCAGGCTTTTAGCAAGAATTTAAAAGTAGGAAGTCCACTTTTCTTTTTAAGCTATATCTACTGCCCAGCCACGCTAAATCACAGAAAATCGACCAATGAAACGCAAGTCTCGTGATTTGCGAGATGTGAGCTAAGCATGATTTTGTGAGATTTCATCGGAAAAGAAACGTGGTGGCGGTAAAACCGACGGGAGAACTGACAAAGCAGCAGGAATGGGTGAATTTTGATCACATTCAACAAAGTTACCCGGAAAAAATAGGATGAAAATATTAGGGTGTCTTTAGGGCGTCAAATTCTCAATATTTTCAGAACAGGGCGTCGTCGAAAAGATGCCTGGACGCATATCTAGCTAAAAGCTAGGTCTACATTGAATAAAGTTGATACATGACCACTGCGGGAAAAATGAATTTGTTTTGGGTCAGACTGGTAGGACAAACATCTGCCATCTTTAGTGCTCCTTATAATCTCATAACATAAACTACTAATGTTGGGTTGTGTATGTAGGCCTTCAGTGGTGTTCTACGTGATTTAATCCATATTTTAGTATTAATACTGTACAAAAAAAGCACACTATAACAGGGTTTATCACAGACCGTATCTGACATAGAGAACAAATGTGTTACCAAAGCAAGAAACCAATGAACCCAAGTCAGTAGGTCTCCTTTAACTATGGTCACAGCTGCACCACTGACATAATTAACAATATTTACTGAAGGCAATGACAAAAACATACAAATGTTCATCAAATATATTACACTCAGAAAAACCTCTGCTGCTTTTTTAGTCTCTGTGTATATTTTATCGTCTATAAGTCTACAGATCTGGTTTGTAGCTTAGTTTGTTGAAAATGTCCATGGTATTAAACACCTTCTAGATCACCCCTGTATAACCAACATGACTCAGGAGGTAGAACCGGTTGTCCAATAACTGAAGGGTTGGCAGTTTGAATCCTACTCTGTCCTAGGAATGCGCTGTTGTGTCCTTGAGCCAGACACGTCACACATTTTACCATCTTGTGGATGAATGTTTGGTGTTGGTCAGAGGGGCCGTTTGATGTGGATCAGCCTCCCCCAGGGCAGCTGTGGCTACAAACATTTACTACCACCACCAGAGAGCGAATGAATAATGGATCAATAATGCAAAGCACTTTGGGTGCCTTGAAAAGCGCTATAGAAATCTAATCCATCATTCATTATTATTATTGATTGGTCAAAACAACAGGTTCATTCGATTTATTTTAAGTGTAAGAGGCTGGACTATTGACTTGGTGCCTCAAGTAACGTTTTTTTGGACCCGGCAACACATAATTGTGAAATATGATTGGTCAAACACTCAAACACAGGGGTGCCAAACTCATTTTTGTTCAGGGGCCACATACAGCCCATGTGATCTCAAACAGGCTGACCCAGTAAAGTAAAGCTCCAATAAACTGAACTGAGAAGTACTACCAAGAAGAACGATGACTGGAGCAAATGAGAACCTACACAGACACCCAGTAAAATAAAAACATAATATATTAATTAAAAATGACAATTCCAAACATTTCTCTGAGTTAAAATGTAAAATTCCATCAAGAAAATATTTTGGCAAAGGCAATTTTTTTTAATAGTACAATTAATTCACAGGGCAATTCACAGTTCTTTACAAAAATGGACAGGTTAAAAACACAGTTAAAACATAATAAAACAGATAGGACCCTTTCAGTTCTTCTATGCACAGTTGAACAGCTGTTTTCAGCCTGGACTTAAACTTTGTCACAGTAGAGGCCTGTCTCACTGTTCCACAGTTTAGTTCATGGAACTGAAACGCAGCTTAACTGTGTTTAGTCCTGACTCTGGGCACCAGCAAAAGACCAGTCCCTGAGGTTCTCTGGGTCCGAGATGGTTCACATGGGACCACCATGTCACAGATGTCCTCTGGTTCTAGACCATGGACAGACTTGTCCAGCAGCAGAGCTGTTTTAAAGTCTGTTCTCTGAGCCACAGGGAGCCGGTGCACAGACCTGAGCACAGACTAATAGGGTCATACTTCCTGGTTTCAGTCAGGACCAGAGCAGCAGCGTTCTGGATGTGCTGCAGCTGTCTTACAGCTCATTTAGAGAGTCCAGTGAGAAGGCTGTTACAGTAGTCTAACCTGCTAGAGATAAAAGCATGGATAAGTCTGTCTAAGTTTAGACAGTAGACCTTTGATTCTGGCACTGTTTTGGAGATGGTAAAAGACTGATGATGTTATTGATTTAATGTGGCTGTTAAAGTTTAGGTCTGAGTCCATTACCCTGAGATTTCTAACCTGATTTTTAGCTTTTGAAGTAAGGGTTTCAAGATGACTGCTAACACTTTCTCTTGGTTTTGTGGGCCAAACACAATGACTTCAGTCTTGCCTGAGTTTAGTTGGAGAAAGTTGTTTTGTATCCACGCAGTCATCTGTTGGGGGCAGTGACAGAGTCCATGTTCACCTGCTATCAGTGAGATGTAAATCTGATTGCCGTCTGCATAGCCATGGTAGGACACGTTACATGTATAAACTATAATATTAAAAAATGTGAATAACATGAACAACTGTGAACAACCTGAATTTTTTTTTTTTTAGAAAATTATATGCAATTTTAGCAATATTGGGCCTCACTTTATTATTTACACATGTGCATTAAAACTAAGATCACTGGGTCTGCAAATACACAAAACATGTAATAGCAGCAGAACACTGGTAAAATGATACTTTTCTTAAGTTCATGTTTGTTCAGGTTATATATACATTTTATGAAAATATAATTTGTAAATATAAGCATTGTCATTGTCAAAATATTAAGAGTTGTCATCATTTTTAGGTCTTATTTACTATTTTACTGGTCTGATCCACTTGAGATCATATTGGTCTGTATGTGGAACCTGAACTAAAATGACACCTTCGACTGTCAATATCTTCATTATAGTTTTTGCATTTCACAGATTCGTCTCGTGGACCAGATTGGACCCCTTGGTGGGCCAGTCTTGGCCCACGGGCCGTATGTCTGACTCCCCTGCTCTAACGTACAGATACAGTACTTGAAGCAGTGACCAAAAGAAAAGATACCGAATAAAGACAACAAGTTATTGGGAATAATTGAATACTTCATCGTAGAACAGATATAAGAACACAGGGTGTAAACGTAGGCCAGTGACTCTGTTTCTTTAGGCCATAGGAGAAGGTCTTCCTGGCCCTGATGAACCAGGTGAACATGTTCAGCTCTACTTCTCTCACTGCATGTTCTCCTACTGACAACCTGATAACTGCAGATGACAGGAGCCTGGGCTAGTGTACTCCTTCACACTCATTAACAGTAAAGTCAGCTGAGGTTTTCACCAGTGGAAAACCCTGTTCCAGTAGGTCCAGTACTGGGGTCTTTCTGACCTTGTGATCCAGTTCAGTAGGATTTATTCCGGTGAGGGGGAGTCCAGCTCACTGTTTTTTCCTCTTATAAACCTGACAGTGCTTGGGCAGATGTTTGAGGTCTTTGTCTTGGTGCAGGTGAAGTTGGTGATGACGTAGGGATGTATGGTCAGACACTGACCCGTATAAAGTTTTCTATGTTTTTCATTTAGTTTAGTTGATTAATTGGTTTGGTTATGATGCAGTATATGCTGGTGGTCTGTACGAGTGACGCCTTGACCAGGTCCTGGTCTCCATCAGTCAGCAGCCCACTCTTCTCCATGCCAGTGATCTTCATGCCAGTCCAGACCCGTCTCACACCATCCTGCTGCAGCTGATGTTCCAGTCTGTCCCTGTAGGCTTGTTTCTCCTCCACAATATTCACGTTGAGTTCTTTTTGTAGAGCCTTTGCTTTATCCCTGTCACCCTGCCGTCGGTGGAAGATAAACAACAATAGTGATGACCACCATCAGCTCCCACTGTTAGGAGTTGAATGTCCCTGTTGCATATCTGCTCTTTTATGGTAGCGTGTCCTGGGTTACACCATCTGTTGTTGATAAGCAGGGCGACACCTCCCCCTCTTCTTCTTTTCTTGCTGCTTGCTTTGGTGTCCTGGTCCACTGGTGTCACATTCAGGAGTACAGTCTTTGAGCCATGTCTCCGTAAAACACACAAAGCTGCTGCCCCGGTAGACCTTATAGAGAGAGCCTCCGGCTCCATCTTATTGCTCAAGGAGCAGACATTCTCCATGACAACAGATGGGAGTGTAGCTTTGAAAGTCTCCTTCCATGCTCTCACCCTCTGCCTCCTGTTCCTTTTTGCCCTGGTCCATGTTCCCCGGTGTCTCACCCTCAACAGTTCTGGTGGGACATCGTGTCATGTCCCGACAACTTTGGAGAAAGTAGCGAGATCCAGTAACTCCTGCCGAGATTTAACAATAGCCTGTCCGCTCTGCTGCTCTGTGTGGAGGAGTCTGCATGGAGAAGTTGTCATAGTACAAGGCACACTGAGAGGGGCTAAATCCACTGCACTCCCTGCACCGAACTGAAAAACAGATAAATACACAGAGCCAGAAAAAACACACCAGTCTGGGAGGTGGAGGGAGAGTTGTCCTCCAAAGTGAGATATGAAGACAGTAGAGGGTGAGTTGTGGTGGAAAATTATTGTTTACAATCAGACCATGACATTTTTTTTTAAGAGATTTAGAGCAAGAACATTTAAAATCATAGTCATGGATTTTATTTATTTATTTTTTTTTAAATCAATGTTGGGAGAAATTAAGTCAAAGTCATCTCTGAGGCATTTGGAAATAAAGATATCAATTTAAACCAAACTAACCAATACAATGATATTCATCCCATAATATAAAACTATATTCTGACATTAGTCCTTATTGTTTTATATCCCAGACCCCTGTTAGAAAACAAACACCTGAATTCAACGTGTCCACATACTTTTGTCCACATAGTGTGTCTTGAGTGGAATTTCTGCATTTCCCATCTTCATCCTGTGGGCTGGATGTGACCCTTCAGGGGCGCAGTTTTGGACCACAGGCCTTATGTGAAGTCTAGATGCATTTGGGTTGTGGGTGTGAAATTATGGGATAGACTTGAGGATGAATTAATGCCGTTCACTTCTCTGACAAAGTTTTAAAAATGACTTAAGTATAAGATCAATCAGGAGTACTGAGCTGAGATGGTAGACGTGTTTTCGTTGTTGATACTCTTGTTATAACGACAGTGCTTGATGCTGTACACGTTTAATTTAATGCAAGCAGCGTGTCAGGTGAAAAGGACAGAAAAAAATCAGCTTTTGCTCCTGGCCTATTCCTTTTTGTGGTTTTTGTGTTTATTGTGGTTGATGCAGCGATTAATGTACAAACCAAATATAAACCATTCATTCATTCATTCATTCATTCATTCATTCATATGTTTGACACCTCTGATCTACAGGGTGGTCTCCCACATTTATAGAATGCTCTTTAAACCTGTTTTCAGCACAAATGGGTCAAGATTTGTGTTATAATCTATAAATGTATACCGTATAATATGGATAGAAAACCCGTCCTGAAACTTTTCATGTCAGCACTGTTCGAAGCAGGTGAGTTTTTTTCCACCAATGACAGAGGAGAGACTCCAGCCACTGTGTTCGAAACCGTCTGCTTCAGACAGGCGACCTGTCATGTGTTAATTTCACTGTGAACACTGAACACGAGCTGCAGAATAACCAGTGTCCCTTCAGACTTTTAGGGTCAAGGAACATTTCTCCAGAGAATTGTTGAAAAGTTCACAGGACTGAACGTGTGATTTCTCCAGCGCTCGTTTCACCAGGAGCCTCCTCTGGACAACTCAGATGAAAATGACACAATAGGAGAAGACAGTCTGTTGAAAACTGACAAGTCCAGCTCCTGAAGTGTCAGAATGTGAGGAGTCGGAGGTTTGTTTAACCTTATTTAACCCCAGTGGACTGAGATTAAAAATATCTTTTACAAAGACATCATGGTCCAAGCCCAGTAGCACCTAACAGCGCTCACAATCACAAACCAGCAAGTCACCCAGTTCTTTGGACCTGTAGTTGATTATAACATGCATTAATTGTGGTATCGTTTATTTCGATCCAGACTTGCATTAATTTTTCACTTAGATCTTGTATCAATGGAGCGTCGGAGCGCTGTGGAAAATCTGCCAAAAAATTCTCGACGTGGTTCAGGTCTGGACTCTATGCTGAGGGGAATCCTGGTGTTTTTATCTTGGAATATGAAGGTTGTCAAGTTGTGTTGCCACATATTCAGAAGGTCAAAGGTCAACATTTGCAGTAATAGATCTCATTAAAGAAAACTGGACCAAGGATTCGATTGGACTTTATCAGATCATGTGATTAAAAACTCCTGAGTACATAGAACAAATCTGATGAACAGATCTCATCACTTGCTTTTGTTATACATTTTTTAATACATTCAGAGACTTTGTGGACGCCATATGTACAAATATTCCCCACATACAGTTGGGTTTATTTGGGTATCTGCCATTTTACCAGTTATTTTTTAGAGCCAATAATAAAACGTAAATGTAGACATATTTCCCCTCAGGATAGACCTAATGATGACCTCAGATAAATGCAAAAAAAAAAAAAAAAACTTTCTCTGAGCCTTCCCAAAATTAATGAATTTTTAATTAAATATTGTGTCCAAAAATACGACCAAACTTTGGACATTAAATGTCCTTAGGTGTCAGTGCATCGGATCTGGACCACATGTCTGTGTCGATCCTGGTGGTTTTTCTAACCCAGATGTGGGTTTTTCATCAATCTCAGCCTCATTCAAGGTTTTGTGTGTAACCCATCGTGTCCACTTGTGTTACATGCAGAACCCGTCCAGTTAAACGCTTATAAATCCCAAATAATTTTGCAACAGTGGTCATTTTTGTGAAACACTCTGTCTGGCATAATTCCCAAAATACACCTGAAAGAATAAAAACATATTAAAAAAGATATTTGCACATAATGTTCGTGTCCTTTTGACCATGTTACATGTGAATTTTTGTATTAAATATAATGTAAAATAATATGAAAATGTGTTTTATCTCAAAAATCATTTCTCTTTTATCTCAGTATTTATTTCTAAATTAGACCCAAAGTGCTTCCAAACGTGCTTCATAGCATTAGCCTAGATCTGGTTTGAATGTTTAACCCCATGTCCTGTTTTAGAAACACCCAGTTCCCACAGTTCTCCTTTTCTGTACATGGTTGTAAACAGGTTCATTTCTGGTGGAGACCTGGGTGTGTAATGTGTCATGTTTCAGTTTTCAGCCACATTGGTTTCTCTTTGGTGAAAGGGTTTATTGGGGCGGCTATGGCTCAGGGAGAGCGGGTCGTCGGTTCGAAGCCCGCTCTCTGCAGGTCAGCTGTTGTGTCCTTGGGCAAGACACGTCACCCTCCTTGCCTCTATGTGCCTGTATGAATGTTTGGTGGTGGGAGGGGCTGTAGGCGCAAAATGGCTGCCACGCTTCCGTCAGTTTGCCCCAGGGCAGCTGTGGATACAAATGTAGTTTACCACCACCAGAGGGAGAATGTGAGAGTGAATGGATCAACAATGTAAAGCGCTTTGGGTGACTTGAAAAGCGCTATAAAAATCTAATCCATTATTATTTATTAAATTGAAGATAGACATAACAGTTTCACCGTTTTGAGACAAAGCTGGAAAGTGATTTGTTATCACTGTGGCCAGCTGGTGAGAACAGAAAGAACTAAATGAAAGCCCAGTGGAAACTCCCAGAGTCCACTCAGGATTCAGTCAGTGGTCCTTCTGACAGATACAATCCTCTGTGGGGGGAACGGTCCCTGCAGGATTTCTTGGCAAGTTCTGCCTTGGATGTTCAGAATGTGTCTTCGCGCTTTAAATGTCCCACTCATTTTATCGCGATTCTTGTGTCTGATGTAGAGAAAAATGTCCTGAGAGCCAGAAGTGAGGGAACATTTTTCACTCCTGGATCCCTGGGCCTGGCCTCAGTGGGTTTGTTGAGTGGGTTTTTGGTTGGATTCTTGAAGTGACATCCATGTTGAACTGAAGCTGAAGAGAGCTTTCACATTTTATTCAAGGTTCTAAATATGTAAGCAAATACCCGCTGAGAATAGTGAAGTATTTTACATGTTTATCAGGGATGTTGAAGGTTCAGTTCTCTTAGTCTCAGAGCATAATAGCCTACGTCCTACACAAATAGACAAAAGTATGTGGACACGGTGGATTCAGGTGTTTGTTTTCTAACAGGGGTCCGGGATACAAAAAAAAAATGGTTAAAGTCAGAATATAGTTTAATATTGGGATAAATATCATTACATTTCATTTTTTAAAATTCCAAATCATCATGAACAGGACAGCTGACAGCTGTAGACATTATCTGTCCCAATATTTAGGTCCATATAGTTTATAAACATCAATATTTCTTTAAAGTTTAATGGTAGATTTTTCTTCCTCAGTCAGATGTGAAGAAAGTAAATGGTTTATTGTGGTAAAAAAAAAAATATATTATTTACAGTCAGAGCAGGAAAAATATTTCAGAAGGTTAGAGGTGGAACATTTAAAATCATGGTCATGGAAGAAAAAAGAAAAAGAAAATCAATCTTGACAGAAAATAAGTAAAAACTATTTCTGAGGCATTTTAGAAGCAAACTACTGTTTAAACCAAACTGTGCCTCAGAGACAGTTTGTACTTCATCTTTTCATGATCATCTCTTCATCATTTTTATGGAGCGTCTGTGGGACAATGTCTACAATTATCTTTTAACAGTTTTACGATTTTTTTTTTCATTTTTTAAATATTAAAAATTTTCCTGTACTTGTACTGGTCCATATTTTGATGGTTTATGACAGAAATGGTGACAGGTATCAGTATATTTAGTACTGATCACTGATAGGAAGTCATACATGGACTTTCATTTGGATCCATGACCTTTGACCTTGAGTGACTGAAGCGTTAAACTCGAGGTCCCAGTGTCTACATTTTATCTCATTTCAACAGTCAGATTCATTTCAGATTTCATATGTATCTTCCTTGGGACAGTGTCTACAAATTTTGTTCACAGTTTTGAGAAATTTAGATTTGTTTGAACAATTTTTTTGAAATATTTAAAATTTACGTTTACTTACAGTCTAATAGCCCATATTTTAATTAGTTGTGTTCTTCTCCAGTGGAAGTCCCGCCCACTTCTATAGTTAGATTGATCTGCATCAGGAACATAGAACAGAGCCTGACAACCTCACACATTCAACTGGTACTGATTCAGATAGAACATGACAGTTGTCACTTTTCCATTCGGCTTATGCACAAAACTTTATCAATATTTACTAAATGTTGAACAAACAGAAGTGCATAATGTCATAGTTTTCATTAAATCACAAATGCAATGATTTGTTTATTTATTATCACAAGATGACACGAGAAGTCATTCCATAAACATGGACATAAATATGGTGTTTATTTACACATATATTCATTATTATTATTATTATTATTATTATTATTATTATTATTATTATTATTATTATTATTATTATTATTATT
>JAQQZY010155826.1:0-13890 GCA_030068375.1 Ostorhinchus rueppellii
TCCATCAGTTGTCAGGGAGTCCACTCTGATCCGTCTGCTGTTCTGCTTTGTTTTTACTTTCATCATTTCTGTGCTTTCCCACAGGACGCTGAACCGGGGACGTGTTCCTGGCTTTAATATGTTTTAATGTGTTCGTTCAGTAAATGGCACATGAATCTGAAGGTTTAGAACAGGGTTAGTTTCCTGACAGGCGAGACTTTACTTGCACACATTTCCTGACGTAGACATGTCTGAAACAGCTGTGTGTGTGTGTGTTTTTAATGTCACTGAGCAAAACATTCACAATGACTTGATTCAAAAGGACGTTAGACTGTGTTTTAAGGGAAACTGAATAGAAAGTCTATTCTGTGAAGCAGGTTTATGTCCAATTACCTCCACCAAGGAGGTTATGTTTTCATTGGCGCTGGTTTGTCTGTTTGTCTGTTTGTTAGCACGATAACTCAAAAAGTTATGAAAGGATTTTGATGAAATTTTCAGGATATGTCCCCTCTGGGTCAAGGAAGAGATGATTAAATTCTGGAGACAATCTGGATCATTGTCTGGATCCAGGAATTTTTAAAAAGGATTCTTTATAGGACATGGTGGACCAGAGTTGATTATGAGGTCATTCAGCACCATCTAGCGGAGGAAAGTACAAACACTACCTTAAAAAAAAACAACCTACAAACACTATCTTGGCGGAGGTCTGCACTCTCCGAGTGCTTTTCTAGTTAATAACAGTCTTGTAGAGTCACTAGAAAGGTCTTTGGTGCATGAATTCCTCCCCCCGGTGGATTATCTGTGTATTGCATGTATCTAATTGTATCATTATCAGCTTTTTCAAAGGAAAAAAAAAAAAACAATCACACTGATCATGTAGAGGGCTTCAAAACTTATGTATTAAATATATGTTTAGTGTTATAGGAATACGCTACACAATCCTTAGTGTAAAAGTAAAAAGAGAAAAAAAATACACTCATACATACACTCATATTTTTCCAGTTACAACCATAACTTTCAAATATATATGCATATAATGCCTTTTTGGACATAATAAAAGAAATACATTAAATGACCACTATTCCACAGTTGAACCCCTTTACAAAAAACATCTTTAAATTTCCTTTCTAGCTTTTTGTAACATAAACTTGCATCCATCTCTCAGCTCATATTTACTTTCAGACACTGTAAATCAATCAATCAATCGATCAATCAATCAATGCTTTAGCTACAATACACAAACGTAAAATATATAAACATTATATACTTTATATTTACTAGGCACCTCTCCCACAATTTCACTCAAATTTGTAGTTTTTTTTTAAAATTTCCAGTATGCCAGTGGGATTTTTTTTTAAATGGGCAGTTGACAAATGTGAATAAAAACAGTCCGATGAACATGTGCTGGGTGAAATGTGTGTGACTCACCCTGTCCTGGTCTTTCCAAGGGATACCACGAAGACGAGTGTAGAGCTCCAGATGTTCCCTTGCAGTCAGGTCATCAAACAGAGCGTCAAACTGTGGACAGTAGCCAATACTTTGCTGCACACGCAACAGGTCCTTCAGAATACTGCACGAAAACAGACACACTCAGGTTACCATTAACTACACTATGTGGACATGTTGAATTCAGATGTTTATTTTCTAGCAGGGGTCTGGGATACAAAACAATAAGGACAAATGTCAGAATATAGTTTTATATCAGGATAAATATCATTGCATTGGTTAGTTTAGGTTAAATTCTTATCTTTGCTTCTAAAATGCTTCAGAGATGGAAAATACTTTCATCGCAGATGTAGCTGTGGGATGATAATGTATAATAGATTAAATTAGATTGTATTTTAGCCATTAGCTTCCTGTACTGACCTCACATCTGTTATTAAAAAGAGATTTTGTCATGGACTGGTGTAGAGGGGGTTCTTCTGGTCTATGTATCATGCTGCTGAATTATTTTTTAGCACCGGTCCAGAGCAAAATTTATTCTAGATGTCAATCCAGGAATTTTGAGACATAGTTGATGTTAAAATGGGAATTTGGCCGATATCTGATGTCACTACAGATATTAATTGTGATTTATTTCCCCTTTTGAATCCTGTCTCTTAAGAGAATTTAGGACAGATTTTCTCTTTACAACTATTATTCCATGTACTTATCTTAATAGTCATCAATACCAAATTTTATTTTAAATTGTCTACCATGATTGAGCTTATTTGTTTTGCATGTGATGGACCAGTCTGTAGCTCTGATAATTATGACGTAACCTCATAATTTCGACTATTTATCTCATAGTTTTAAGACTTTTTATCTCAACATTATGACTTACCATTGGGATATTTTTTCTTCACTTTAAATTCATAATGATGAGATGAAAAGTCGAAACTATGTTCCTGCGGCCAGGGGAAACAATTCTCAGCAGGGACATGTACCTTGGCACAACACCTGTGAAGCTTGCCGGTGGTCATGTATGGTAGGCTCTTTTAAGCTTAATACGATCGGTTTAAATACTCAAAACTTCTGTTATTTTTCAAACAAGGCCATCGGTGATTTGCTCTCCGTACCTTCTTTAAGACAAACAATTCTCACATTCTGGCGTCGACTTCGGTTGTCAAAGCTGTCCAAGTGATCGGTTACTTTTTGTAGTTGACCTTTCAGGGCTTTCACTCGGGGACAGTCGTCGCCGATTCGTCCTCGAAGTCTGCGACCCGCTGTTCAACAATCCCGAGTCTCTGAATCAAGTTGTAGAGTTTCTCCAAGAGTTCGCAGACTGGTTTAATTATGTTAGCTAGTTTACTGTCCAGCATCTTCTCGATGTTTGTGTGAACGGCGGTTTGAGTGCGAGTGGTACTGCGCATGTGTAAGTCACTCTGACCTCTGCTATTAATGCTCTCGCGGGGTTGTTCGTAGTTCTTCATTATTGTGCAGAGCACTGTTTTCTTCAGTAAACGGAGACCTGTTGTTGTCCTCCAGTACTCTTTTTGTCCCGCTTGCGGCTTACTAACGCCCTAAAGCTCGGACGTTACATTTGTAGTGACACAATCATCTCGTTGACTTAACCCTCCAATGTCAGCCATCTCGGTGACATACTCTGCACCATCTTCCATTTCAAGCTCGTCGTTTTGGCTAGCATTAGCCTTCGTAGCATTAGCTTTAGCCTCCTTCTAACAGTCTCGTTTTTTCTTTTTACTCGAGCCCGGTTGCGCAACAAATGCATCCAGTGACATATCGAATCAAATATGCACCAGACAGAGTGTTCCACTGGCAGAAAATGTATTAAAGAAATATAAGTTTCTAGCAATACAGCCGAGAGCCCGCCTTAACACACCTACTCAGGTCGGTGCATCACGTGACCCCCGATTTATTTCCCCTTTTTATGGTACATAAACATAAATGTTCATCGTAAAAATACACTATATAGACACCTGGAATTCAGGTCTTTGTTTTTTAACAGTGGTCTGGTACACAAAAAAATAATGACCAATGAAATAATATAATTTTATATTGGGATAAATATCATCACATTGGTTAGTTTGGGTTAAATTGTTATCTTTGTTTCCAAAATGCCTCAAAGATGGTTTTGATTTAATTTCTATAAACATTGTTTTTTTTTTGTTTTGTTTTGTTTTTTAATCTATGACTATAATTTGAAATGTTCTACCACTAAATTTCTCAAATATTTTTCATGCTCTGACTGTAAATCATGATTTTCTACCACACCTACCCATCTACTTTCTTCACTTTGTCTCGTTCTTATTATTAATGTTTTTATTGCTGTTTATAAATTATATGGACAAAAATGTTGGGACACATCATGGCTATAGCAGTAAGATGTCCTGTTCATGATGGTTTGAGATATGAAGTGAGACACGAAGAAAGTAGATGGTTAGTAGTGGTAGAAAAATGAATATTTACAGTCAGAATATTTTAGAGGTAGAACTTTTAAAATCATAGTCAAGGGTAAAAAAATAAAGCAAAATGAACGTTGAGAGAAATAAAGTCAAAACCCTTTCTGAGGCATTTTGGAAGTAAATATAATAATTTAAACCAAACTCACCAATCCAATGATATTCATCCCAATATAAAACTATAAAAATATATTATTTCATTAGTCATTGTTTTGTATCCCAGACCCAATTAGAACAGAAACACCTGAATTCAACGTGTCCACATACTTTTGTCCATATTCTGTATGTATGCCACATGTATTTTTCCCATGAAGCCTGTGCTTGTTTCTGCTGTGGCACTGACCTGTTCCCATTAATGAAAGCTTCTCCCCCAGTGGTGCACTCATCTCCCGTCAGCATTTTAAAGGTGGTGGTCTTCCCCGCTCCATTCACTCCCAGCAGCCCGAAGCACTCACCAGGACGGACCCCAAGACACAACCGGTCCACAGCCAGGATGCGACCCATCTTCCTGGATTTATAAACCTGACAAATACAGCACAGAAATAAATACAGCGGCCTCTACTGCCCACATTTATAATACTGTTTTTAATTATTACAAATTGAGCCTAATTGGAAAAATAAATAAAATACATTTTTTTGGTGTCAATGGACAAAAACATCCACATCAAAAACTGCCATAAATCTCTAAACCAGTTTTAGTCCTAATCCTAAATGTCCTATATTAATGTTAATTATGTTCATTTTGTCTTCTGTTAAAGTTATTATATTTTTCTTTTGTTTAGATAAGATATAGTTTTGCAGGTAACATCTAAAAATTATACCTTGTCTGAACAAAAGAAAAATACAATATCACATATTATTTTATTTGAAGACATTAACCATCCAAATATGTCTGGTTTTTTTTTCTTTTTTATCTGATCTGATGCTTCTAGGTTAATTCTAGGTTAACCAGTTTAATTAAATATTAAAAAGAGTTAGTTTTGGGGGTTTTCTGCATCAATGATCAGCAATAACAGAAATAAAATGTGTTTTTAATGCATTTTTATTTCTTGTACATCTGGAAAAAGCCCTACAACAACAAAAAAAAAAAACATTACCGCATTTGTATTATGAAGAAGAAAATGAAAGAAAAATCTACATTTAAAAGGACAAAAATGCCATTGGTGAGGCACATGGTTAATATAGGTTACAGTATGTCCTAAACTCAAAACTAGGAGTCAGTTAAAACCTAATTACAAACTGGATCTCTAACAACAGCTGGGGCGGAGTTTGACATGAACTAATAAAGACCTCCTCAAAAACAGGTGTTAAAATAAATAAATAAAAAATCTTGTGTCTGTAATATAACCTGCTACCAGTTAAAAGACATTGTTCACTCCATAATTTAACACATTCAATGAGTAAAGCTGCTGTTTTCTACAGTTGTTATTCCGGATCATTCATCTCATGTGTTACTGTTTAATATTGGTCACTGCCAGTGTGTGTGTGTGTGTGTGTGTGTGTGTGTGTGTGTGTGTGTGTATATGTATGTGTCTGTTTCAACATTTCAGCCAAACTGTCATTTATACAAACTTTAACCTTCAAAGACCTAAACAGCCATTGGCGACCGAAAGCATCTACTGATGTAAAATACTTAAATGAATAATTCAGCTTCTTAACAGACACCCATTATTTTCTGCATCATTGATTCAGCAGTAAAGTCCGTGTAGTTTGACAAATGGCAGTGGTTATAGAATGATAACTGATCCCTTTTGCATAGAAAGTCATTTCTTGACCCTAATACAACCTTTTGTAAATATTAAACAGAGGAAATCATAGATACAGACCTCTAATAAAAGCCTCTTTCAAATATAGAAGAAGAATATTGGACACTATTTGAGGAAATACAGTCAAATTTGATAAAATGAGACAAAAACGACAATAAAACTGCAGCTTTGAGTGGTTTTCTAAATGTTAATGAGCAGATAATTAAACCTTTGTGAGGTTCTCGATCTTCAACATGTCATTGTCGGCATCTCCTCGCAGAACCCTACGTCGCTCACAGGCCACGTCTTCATCATCGTCTTCAATGGGCTGACAGCTGACCGGGACCCTCCTGCGTCAACACAAACACTTCATGTTCATGTCTCTAATCCAGGGTTTTCTTTACTATTAGTACTGTTTTAGGTCTTAGGTGTGAGGGCAGTGATAATTTCAAATAAATGTAAACTTCTGAAGGCTGCAAGTTTATTCTTTGATGTTTGTGTGTTTTACTGTAACTGCAACATTAAGGCGGAGATGGCGTTCGTTTACAAAGATATGGAGCTGCTAATTTATGCGAAGTGCCCCCCAAACCCTTCCCAAGGTGCCGATATAAATATGCATTTGACTTTTGACTACATGTCTTATAAACGTTGTCAGCTTTCTTTCACGGATACAAAATGGATAATGGGGAAAAAAAACATGAAAAAAATGAAGAAAAAAAAATTCCAATAATTCCCAACGCTCTCTAAAAACCAGACAGAGTTCAAACTTTGTGAAAAACTGGAAATCTCCATTATCTCTTCTGCATTTATCCCAGTATTCCTCTCTTTTATTTGGTAAAGTTTATGTTGTTTTTGCAATAAAAGTGTTAGCAAATTTATTTTTTTGCTTTTTTGTCATTCAGGAACACATTAACTTTCAATAATGGCCATTAATTATCATTATTATATGTATAAAACACTTAAAATACAGTGCTATAGTAAAATAAATAAATAAAAGATGCACTTGGATTAAAAAAATTCATATGAAAAACAACTGTACATGGGTCCAACTAAATTTTATGAGATTATAGAAATAGAGTTTAAACTATTTTACACGTGCTCTAATATTTTTGTTTGTCTAGAGCAGCGGTACTCAACCCTGGTCCTAGAGGGCCACAATCCACCATGTTTTAGATGTTTCCCTATTCCAACACACCTGACAGTCGTTATCAGGCTCCTGCAGAGCTTGTTGATAAGCTGATCATTTGAATCAGGTGTGTTGGAAGAGGGACACATCTAAAACATGCAGGATTGTGGCCCTCTAGGACCAGGGTTGAGTTCCCCTGGTCTAGAGCATTCAGTGCCCAAGTCACAGCTTCTTACTTTTTGTTAGATCTCGGCATTTCCGTGCTAATACGCTACTAAAATTCACAAAAATCTTCCATTTCTCTCTCACCGACTGCACTCTGCTGCTCTCTGCTCTGCCCACTTCCACCCCTCCCCCTCAGACAATGCAGACCTCTACCCTAATGTATTATATATTAATAGAAAGTAATCTCAGCTTTCAGATGCCCTTTGAACGTTGATAATAGTGTAAATGATTAATGAATAGTGTAAATGAGTTACAGTCCTTTATATGACTGTGGACACAAAACTGTGACACTGGAAACACAACTGTCTACAAAGGATTAAAACAGAACATATATGAACTGTTAAAGTAAGTAAGTTGCTAGTGCTGTTCATGTTTAATTCACTATAACATGAATTAGGATTAACAACAAAAGGGACTTAATTGCTCGTAAATATTAAAGTGCAGGAAATAAATTGACTTTTGCACAAAATTTGCAGCACAGATGTATTGCATTATGTGTCTTTTCTTTTAATTTTGTGGTTTTGATGAAGAATCAGCTGTCAGTTCTGTCTTAGATGAGATGGTCATTCATTCTGAGGCTGAAACCTAATCAGAGAAAACCCCTTCACTCACGGTGGTTTCCTGAGGAAGTTGTACTGGCACAGGATGGTGATGAGGAACCCCACAAAGCCTTCGATTGTCATGGCAACGAGTCCCCTGGTCACAATGTCCCACTCGAATGGAGACTTCATTTTGTCAAACTGACCTGCAAGTACATGTGTAGAAATACTGTAACATCTCCAATGTATTTCTACTTTTATATGAAAGTGTTGAGTGTGGAGGCTGGAGCGGACGTTTGACAGATTTTTTTTTTTTCATCTCCATCATATTTATTATACAGCAGATAAAAATAAATAAAACTAGAACAGTCAACAGAAACAAAAACAACAAAAATAAAACCCCTAATCCAATATGAGTCAAAATGAAATAGAATTGTGGGTAAAATCAGACTTGCGTGAAAGCTTCCTGGTTTAGAAGAATAAACAGACTTTAGAAAACATGAGGCCTTTAATTAAAATACTAGAAGAATTAATCACAGAAATATTACAAAACTGCGATTCGCCAGTATAACCGATCATGTATCCTCATCTCTTCCCCCACCCACTGCCTGCTAACTTCCCGTACCTTTACTCAAATCTCCCTACTGTGTTTGTTAATTTTCTTAGACGGTAACAAAAGGCCCTTTGAAGAGACTGGAGGCGTCACTTGCAAATAGGATTCACCCTATGAAAGTGAATCTTGTGGGAGGCTCTTGATCTTTTCTTCATGTGCAAAACTGACCTTTTTTTGCAAAGAAATAATAATCTTGTCGACCGGCAGATGTCTGTATTTCATTATTCACCAGTAGCAGAGACAACATTTCCATAACAACCATTTTCAGTAAAGGCAAGATTTTTATATTTCAAAAATTTGTCAATATTTAAAAAAAAATAAATCTGAAAACTGAACAAACTTTGTAGGCATTGTCCCAAGGAAGATGCATATAAAATTTGGAATGAAACTGAGCAGTAGTTTCTGAGGATAAAGTTATTGAAATCTAGACATTGGTGAACTTGAGTTTGAGCCTTCAAGGTCAATCAAGGTCAAAGGTCATGAACCAAATGACAGCCCATATATGACTTCCTATCAGTGCTCAACAGTAACTATACTGATATCTCTAGCCATGTCCGTGTTGTAAAGCATCAAAATATGGTATTTTAAATGATTGAAAAATTTGTCAAAAATTTTTTTAATTTAAATTTCTGAAAACTGTGATCAAACTGGAGGCTACATCTAAAATTTGAAATCAATCCACCCAGTTTGGTTGGAAAAGTTGTTTGAAGAAATTGATGACGAATAAACAAAAAAAAAAAAATGCTTGAAAGTTTTGGAGTTGAAGTTTGTGGTGGATGCAGGCTGTGGCCGTACCTATTTTGGCGTAGTATTCGTTGATGTATTCGTTGTAGGCCATCTCCATCAGGCCGTGGCCCAGGTTATAGTTGGGGAAGATGAGGAAACAGGACTTTAAGTAGCTGTTGACTTTCTTCAGATCCTGAAGGAATAAATACAGACACAGTGAGAGACAAACGTGACTGAATCTGTCATTAAACCTTGGCTTTTAAAGTCCAACTTTGTAACAGAATCTCATTGGTCCACAGAACTTTACTCACACCATCAACAGTAATAACAGTGTTTTACTGTTAGTGTTCTTTTTAATAATTCAGTTTGCTTTTCTACATTTACTGTCCTATCAGAGCTGCATGTTCTCTTTTTTATAGTCAACCACAGAGTTAATGCAATAAAACCCAAACCTGATATTTTAACTATAAACAGCTAAATCTAAAAAAAGAAACAAAACCCTGCAATGATAAGAAGAAAAAAAAAGTAACTTCAGTTTCCATGTGAATTCTATTGATGGGTCCATTCAACTGTACCCTTACTGAGTTGTATATAACATTTTTGTTTGTATACTTGGGTGTATATTGTACAGATATTTCCTCCTAGGGTTCACTAAACATTTAAGACTTCAGGATTTCAAAGAAAATGCATCTATTTCTGAAATGGCTGGTACATGTTAACCCTAAAAGACCTAGAACTATATTTGTGGCAACTTCCAAATGAAATTTACTATATTTCCAATGTGATTTATTATCATTTTTTTATTTTACTCTCTGTATTTTCAAATGAAAATCAGGTATTTTCTGATATTTAATTCACTGAGATGAAGAAAAAGTGACCTTTACAACCAAGTATATCATTAACTGAATGAAACAAGCATCTACCACGACATTTATTAAACTCCATGGATTTTACTGGTGAATCAATCTTGTAGAATATGACAGTGTTTCCATGGTAACTACGGAGCCTCTGAACATCTAAATGGGTCATATCTGATGACCATGAAAGGATGAATAACTGTACTTTATCTCAGTTATTTATATCTTGTTTAGGTCTTTGAGGGTTAAATATTTGTTGCACATGGCTGTCATGAAAACA
Organism: Ostorhinchus rueppellii; assembly: GCA_030068375.1. Lineage (NCBI taxonomy): Eukaryota > Metazoa > Chordata > Actinopteri > Kurtiformes > Apogonidae > Ostorhinchus > Ostorhinchus rueppellii. Next base: position 9,993 of record JAQQZY010155826.1, read on the forward strand.
CTAACATTATGGGATGGTTATTTCAGTTTTACAACTAATAACTACAGAATCATATGGACCTATCAATATCAGAAAGAATTGATAGTGACACTATGGAAAATAAAAATTAAAATAAAAAAGCAGTGGTTTCTAAACGGACACTGTTGCGTTTGTTCTGATCAGCTTCATTCTGAAACCTGCAGGGTTCCAGGTTACATTAACTAACTTTGTCGTGTTCAAAGAGCTGCAGGAGGAACGTGGCCACGGTGGCAGTGATGCCAATGAAGAGGTTGATCACAATCAGAAAGACGTAGGCCGTACTGGGAACCTCGAACCAGAAGGACGCTGGGTACATGATGGGGGTGATGGACCACCTGGACGGGAATCACACCATTAACCATTAGAGGCATAAGTCAGGTTGGTTACTTACGACATGTTTGTAATAAAAAGTAGAATTATTTCATATTCCAGGTATTCCTCAAAAACATCATTCCATTACATTTTTTAAACTTACCTTTTATAGATTTTATAAGATAAACAGACAGACAGACAGACAGACAGATAGACAGATAGACAGATAGACAGATAGATAGATAGATAGATAGATAGATAGATAGATAGATAGATACTTAATCTATTATTTATACTTTATTAATTTTATACTTTATTAATTAATTTATATAACTATAGTTTTTGTATTACTACTCCAAACTTCCATAGGTGGGTCAAAATGATGTGCATTCATTAACAGTGGAATTACGTCTGAACCTCTGATTCATTTACAGCAAAACCAAAGGACATACTCACTCTTAAAATGGATGTTGACATTGTTCTATTGCTGTTATATATTATTTATTACCTCCGCCAAGGAGGTTATGTTTTTGCCGGCGTTTATTTGTTTGTTTGTCTGTCTGTTTGTTAGCAACTTTACAGAAAAACTACAGGATGGATATTCTTGAAATTTTCACCAGTGATGTTCCCATTAACTTTTGGTCACGATCTGGATAGCGGTTTTGACGTTATGACGTCATAACCTCGACGGAGGTTTGCGCTCACTGAGTGCTCTTGTTATACTCTATATTCTTGGCTTTTTCAAAATTTCCAAATATTTTAAAGAACATTTGAAAATTGCTGAAAAAAAACCCCTCAAACAAACAAAGAAAAATAAAACATATTTCCAACATGAAATCAGTCTTTTTTGGACTAAAATATAATCCAAGTGATTATTTTTAACATGACAAAAGTGGAATAAAAACGCGCTGATTTTAACACGGGTCATTTTTAATCCACTTATGGAAGAGTGGAGGTTCCAGACACTTGTGCATGGAAGGGTTAAAACAGGATGTTAAACAGACTGAAACAGGACTGAGTTGATGATAATGTCTTACATCAGTGGTTGTGAGGCCACAGTCTGTAGCTGCTGAGTTTTCTAGGTCACACATGTGGAAGGGCGATGTTATTTTTTTTACTTATTTATCACCACAGACCATAATGAGGCCACAGCAGTGGGTTTTATCCACTGGACTGGGCTTCACCTGACATTTTCTACAACCAAAGGGAAGCTTTAACTCATATTGAGGTTTACTGTGAAGAAGAGAAGGAAAAGAAAGGGGAGGAAAAGAAGAAAGGAGAAGATAGGAAGAGGAAGAGGAGGAGAAGAAGAAGAGGAGGAAAAGGAGGTGGAGGAGGAGAAGAGGGAGGAGAAGGAAAAGAAAAAGAAGCGGAGGAGGGAAAGGAGGAGGAGAAGAAAAAGAAAAAAACAAAAAGAAGAAGAAAGTGACAATGACAACCAACATTTCCTGGAATCATTTCAGCGGTGAGGTGAAGCTGTCCAGATCGGTCCGACTACTGTCTCACATAGAAGGTAAAAAACTAAAAGTGTGTGACTCACCCATAGAGGAGGAAGAGGGAGAGGACGGCTGGGAAGTTGGTAGGGGAGGTGTAGGCCGGCAGGTCGAACACAAACAGAATAATAACACAACATGTGGCAGGAACCAGGTAGTTGAGCTGAGGACAGAGGACAGGAGAACGGTTAGAGCCTCTGTCCTGGTTTGGCCCTAATTAGGACAAACTGTGGATTCTAGGACGATTATCAAACAAATCCACTGGTTTCATGAATGCAAATGAACGAGACCAAGGCTGATCTCGAACACTACAACACTAAGTAAACCCCTTTAACTCTGTCTGAAAATCCCAAACGGTGTATAAAGGGAGATTTCTGCAGTTTTTAAAGAAAGATTTTTTTCTTTTGCTAATATTCTGCTTTAAAACGTGCATACAAGTATATAAATCAGTACTGAAGCAGACGTCTCCTCCTCACCATGTCCCAGATGTAGTTCGCCAGCCAGTAGATGACAGGATCGCAGCCGCTGACAAACTGCAGATGTTTGGCCTTCGTTGACTTTTCTGCAACGAGGAAAACCACAAAGCTGGCAGGTACGAAGGACATGGCCACGATGATGAAGATGGCAATCACCACATCAGTCCCCTGAAGCCTGGAGATACGGAGGAGGAAAGAGTTCATTTTACTGAAAAAGACAGATGCATTTCACAGACAGAGCATCTGCAGCTTTGATGAGGCCCAATTTAAACTTTTTAAAGTCATTTTATCAAAGTATTTTTGGTCAAATTTCAGAACATTCATTCACATAAATAACAAAGGCCTCATAGTCCTAGTAAAATACACCAAAAATATGCTAAAATACACTGAATTCACATAAAAATACACTAAAATATGTAAAAACACACATGAAGAATGCTAAAATATGCTAATATACACAAAAAATACAGTAAATACACCATAAATATGTTAAAATACGTAAAAAAATACACAAAAAAATGCTAAGATATGTATAAAGTGTGCTAAAATATGCTAATATGCACAAAACCCATTAATTACACAAAAATATAACAAAATACAGTGAATTCACACAAAAATATACACAAATATGCTAAATTACACATAAAGTAATGTAAAATATGCAAATATACACAAAAAATACACTAAATACACCAAAAACAGGTTAAAACACAGAAAAAATAAATAAAATACACAAAAAATGATATGATACATACAAAGTATGCTAAAAATATGCTAATATGTACAAAAACACAATAAATACACAAAAAAATATGCTAAAATACACTAAAAACACAGGTGTTTTTATTTACACTATGGTAACAGAAGCTCTTGAACACAACACACTTATAATTTTGAATTCAGTAGTGTGGAGGATCATTTTCCTGATAACACGTGAAGGCAGCATTAGACTTTTGCACAGTATTGTATATGTTCAGTAAAGCACCTAAACACTGACTTAAGTCTTTGTAAAACCGTTTAGTGCATGTTTAACACCTGAAGATGGTCTGAGCTGATGCAAATGTGTAAATGTGTGTTAAAATGTCATGGATGTTGAATAACGTACAGATAATCCAAAGACAGGCTGGCACTGGTCCGATTCATGGGGTGGTTGGTCAGAGTGATGCCTGTAAACACAAACATAAATAAACAAAGTACAACTGAATGCATAATTGTTTTAACCCGTCTGCGGCCTTCCACATCCCATAGACGAAGGCAGTGGAATGGGGTCAAATTGACCCCAAGGAATACGTAAGTGTTAAAAACAGACATAAAAGCCACATGTGACATTGTAGTGCTGTGAGTTCTCACCGTACGCTGCAGGGTTTCCTTTGGACGGAGGCAGGTTGGCGCGCAGGATGGCGTTGTTGAGGACGTTCAGGTACGTTGGCATGCTGTGGTAACCTTTGTTGTTATACAGAACCTGGATACAACAGGATGGTATATTTATACATGTCACCTTGGACACTTCTGATTATCTTATATATTATTATTATTGTTATTATTATTATTATTATTATTATTATTATTATTATTATTATTATTATTATTATTATTATT
>JAQQZY010155879.1:0-13881 GCA_030068375.1 Ostorhinchus rueppellii
GCATGAAAATTTCTTGCGGTTTTCCCTTTGGCCAACTTTCTTTGACCTCAAGCAGATGTGCTATGTTTGTAAAATTGACGGAATTTTCCTTTAATCTTAAGATGATTTGACTTGTTCCAAGAATTTTCATCTTGAGCTACCCCACTGAGATATTACAACTAATTTTAAGCAATATTCATTACAAAACCAGGTCCACTGTTGGGGATGACTATGGAGGACAGTAACAGTAACCGTTTGCCCTCAAGAAATTGTTAGTTGTTTTATGCAGTTTTACCAATACATATATATCTATTGAGTCAAAATATGATCTATACATCTATATATATATATATATATAATTATTATTATTATTGTGACATGACATTTTCTTTTTCAAGAAAACTTGTTAAGTGTAATTTTCTTACTGTACTGGTAGATAATTTTACTTGAAATAAGGTATTTTAACCAAATGGGTTTAATATCCTTATTTTTTTACAGGCCTTTTTTGCAGTGTAGGCTTTATACACAATGTTAAACCTTTGAATTGTATGAAACACTGTCATACAACACACTTAAAAGTGGTAAAATAAGTAATGAAATATTTTAATTTATTATAGATTCAAAGAACGTCTTTATCCTGTTGGCATCACTTTATGGTGAATGGATGGGATGGGCAGCTGCCTCCAGGTGTGACATTTGTACTGAAACTGAGCCGAACATCGGTCTTAAACGACACGTTCCAACAACTGGCCCACGCTCTTCCCAATGACTTTACGAAGCAACTTCAGGTAAACATTTAGGTTGATCTGATACCCATACGTTTTCTAAATTCATCATAAAAAAGTTACATTTTACCAAATCACTCTTGCATGAGTTAGTTTGTGATATTTTGTTTTGCAGGTTTCTTACAATGGAAACCTCATATTTGATGGTGTGAACAACAAAGACTTTTTCCACCAAGTGTTTCATGAGATGATGTCTGCTGAGTCCAGGATGTTCATGTTCAACGACTCCAAAACGCTGGCATGGTTTCCCTCCAGAGTACGACTATTTCACTCTGTTTAATGAATAATATGCACATGTTACAGTCAGGTCATGTCTGAAGGTCTTTTCTTATGCATGTTTTGTCCCTTTTCTCTTCAACAACAGCCAACACAGGAGCACAGCAGATACTTCCTGTTTGGAGTTCTGTGTGGAATGGCTTTGTACAACCAAAGTGTCATCCACCTCCCGTTTCCACTGGCTCTGTTTAAGAAGCTGCTGGATGTAAAACCATCACTGGAGGATTTGATAGAATTCAGCCCAAGTGTTGGACAGTATGTATGTTTTATTTGTTATAGATTTAGCTACTGGTTTGTGGAGTTTCTCTGACAAAATAAACTTCTGAATGTGTTTGAAGGTGTCTGAAGTCCATCCTGGAGGAATACAACGAGGAAGTGATAGAAAGCCTGGACATTGATTTTTTGGTAAGAATTTTCAGATATTTATCAACTATCTTTAATGCACATATATCCTTTTAGTCATATCCAACTGTTGTCTTTATCTCCTAAAAATCTTCTGCCATTATCTTCCTCATTTTTGTTACAGATCAACTGGGATGGGACAGATGTTAACCTCGATCCAGGCACTCCTAAAAAACCTGTGACGGATCAAAATAAGTAAGACTCACCAAGCGTGTATTATTCTGTGACTGAAATTCTGTTTAGTTCAACATTCAACCCAAACCCTTTTCAACAGGAAGGAGTTTGTGGACGCCTACATTAATTATGCTTTCAAGGCATCGGTGGACAGGGTGTTTTGTGAGTTTAAGCGAGGCTTCTTCCAGGTGTGTGATGTGGCTGTGGTGAAACTTTTCCAGCCGGAGCAGCTTCAGAGAGCTCTGGTGGGAACAGAGGTCAATGACTGGACTAAACTGAAGCAGGTACAGACCATAAACACAGCCCCGACTTTACTGAATATACATGAAATGCTCAGTAGTAATCGGGTCTTTTTTTGTGATTAGAGTGCTGTTTATAAAGGACGGTACAATGCCAACCATCCCACCATTCTGATGTTCTGGGAGGTGTTTGATGAACTAACTGAGGAGCAGAAAACAGCTTTACTTTGTAAGTGTTTTACTGAGAATTACACATTTTAACACAATTAGTTCATTCACATGAATGAAATCTTATTTGTAAAGTTCATTATTGGAGTTGCAGATGGATGGATGGAATCATGGATGAATGGATGGATAGATGGATGCATCCATCTATCCATCCTTCCATCCATCCATGCAACAGTAATAACAGCGATAAGGCAATAATAATATGTTAATATTTTGCTGAATTTGGGACTCTCTTGCTTAAAAATAATACACAAAGCACAATTAATGTCCTAAGCATGCCCAGTACAGGTACACTTTTAGTCTTAATATTGAAAGAAACCATAAATCTCTGAATGGTTCTAGTTGCTTCTTTTTCCTGGTGTGTTACTCTTTTTTCTTTCCCACTAACAGTTATTCTTCTGTTCATTAGGGTTCGTGACAGGTTTTGAGAGAGTTCCCATTCTCGATACAGACAGCTTGAAGATGACAGTGAAGGAGTTGTCGAAGAAAGTCCAGTACCTGGACGATGACCAGTACTACCCGAAATCACACACATGCTTCTTCACTTTGGAGCTGCCTCGATACTCAACTAAGGAGATCATGAAGACCAAGCTAATAGAGGCCTTCAGTCAAATCGACCACTAACTGAGCACAGTGTCAGTGTTTTTATGGAGGCACTGGAACAAACAAAGCACTTTGGAAATGGAAATCCTGCTGCTGTGACCATGTAACATAAATTAATTTACTCTTCATGATACTGTTGAATGTGCAGCTGATGTCTATCTGTACAAAGTGTAAATATCACATGTAGCTTTAATAAGTTACTTAACTCTTAAGTGTTAAAAATACTTAAAGAATAAAGCGTGGGATTCATTTACCCATTTTGGACCCAAGTCAAACATTAAAAGACAGAAACTTTGGAAATTGTTATTTGTGTTTGTTTTACATGTGTGACTGTTCATGTTACATTTATGTTGTTAAATCACAATCATCTGCATATGTTAAATGAAACAAATTAAATATAAATGAGGTGCAGGTAACTGGTGGTAGTTTTTTTCTACAACACATTTTTATAGATTATTTAAAAAATCTGATTAAGGACACTGTATTAAATGCACTTTTTAAGTAAAACATTGTTGCCCATAAAGTTAGAATTAAATATTAAATAATGCCTTTTATTCTTCATATAAGTGTAACTTGGATTCGGTATGTAATCCCTGGTATTACTGATGTGTATAAATATGAATAAAAAGAGGAATGTATCTGAAATTAGCATTATTCCAGCTGTACAGTGTATTTGTACTTGAGGATATTTACTTGTATGAAGAATATTTATATTGGAACTCAAAGTTGTAGCCACACTTAGTTTGTAATTAACCTGTTTTTGTAATGCCTGGTTGGGGGTCGGAGACCCAACTGCAGAGATTGGCTCTGAGAGGAAGGTTCTGGAGTAAAGTGCAGTTTATTAAACAAATCAGACAAACAATCAATATTGCTATCTGAGAGATTTGTGAGGGATGATCCAAAGGCGAGGTCGGGGTTCGGTTCTGTGGTCAAAAGTCCGGGTAAGCAGCAGCGCAGCAACGGTATCCAAAGGGAAAGACTGGTTCTGGTCAGAGGACAGACTGGGTTCATACATGAGAGATCCAACGATGCAAACAGTGCCAATGGGATTATGCAGAGACCAATACCGTGTGGGAAGCAGGGGTCAAAACCAGAGATCAGTCCAAGAGGGCTACGGTGCAGGTTGGGTTCAGGCGGGCTCGTGGGTCCAGAAGGCAGGCGGTTGGTCAATACGAAGGCAGGCAGATATATAGCTCGGAGTTCAGGGACAGAAAACAGGTCATACACGGAGAGACAAAACACAAGGGTACGCGGGTTCGGAACAAAATTGGTTTCACGAACTGGCAGTAGACAGAACTGAACACAGAACTGAAATACACACAAGGAAGGGAGAGACAATTACTCACAGCTGAGTGATAAGACACACCGGGACTGATTGCAGGGGGCGGAACACATGAGGAATGGGAAGTAAAGACAACAGACATGACACAGGAGGGAACTTAAAATAAAACAGGAAATGACAACACACACATGAAAAACAGACTACCATCTGTTTACAGACATGACAGTTTTGGCAAATAAATTACGATTAATAATTCACTGTGTGTCACGACCAAAGCTTTGGCCAAGAATATACTACATAAATCCTTCACCAATGCAGGCTGATTTGTAATTTTGCCTTTTTTGCTGTTCCTTAAAAGGAAAAATTATCTTTAGCCCACTGAGTGAAAACGGACATTAGAGGAGGGGATTCTGGAAAAACATTTTGATTTAATAAAACCTGTTCTACCTGTACACTAAATACAGAAATAAAGGTAGAATATAACAGTTCCACAGCATCAAACTGGTACAAAACCAATAAATAGGAAGAATAATCTTATATATAAATAGTGCATCTAACTGTCAATATATTGCATTCGGTATTAGTGACAAAACCTGTGGAACAAAAAGAACAAAACTAATTCAACCGGGGAAACCACACAAATAAACCGAAGTGGATCAAACCAATTAAATAATAACAGAAAAAGCTACAAATGTTTGTCTCAAGAGTGTAAAAAACATTAAATTACATGAAAATGTTTAGATTAGATCAGGAAATTAAGGTTCCAGTAGGAGCACAACAGGGAATGTACACATATAAAAATATTACAAGAACAACTGTCATAGCAATAACTATAAAAACAGGAGTGAAAAACACAGGCAGTTCCACATTAGAACGTACTAGTGGAAATAATAGAGTAGTAATAATGAAGTAGTAGAAATAATAATAACTGATCATGTTATAATAAAGTGATAACAGTGACAGTAGTTGTAACAAGTGTATATAAGTATGTAAATAAGTAATAAAGTAATAATAATAATAATAATAATAATAATAATAATAATAATAATAATAATAATAAATAATATGAAAAATACATTTAGAACAACAAAAAACAAACATTGCCCACTGGATATATTTACCTTTACATTTACAAACTATTCTTTGAACAAATTTGAACAAATATGAACGACCTCTGAAAGTAGATCATAAATCAAATGTACCGTCTTTGCTCAGTGTGAGTCTGAACCTGTGGTGACGTACAGGAGTCGGATGAACTCCTTTAAATGTGATCGACTCACATGTCCTCATCGTGGCTGGTTTTCCCTCGAAGGTGTCAGAACTTATTCATGCAGCTGACACATTTACAGCTGGGGGTGCATGAGATACCGGCCTGTACAAACACACACAACAACTTACAGAGGACAAAAATAGTTCTAATGTCCCTGTCCCAGATTCAGGTTCTATCTGAATCAGTACCAGTTGAATTTGTGAAGTTGTCAGGTTCTGTTCTATGGTCTGGATGCAGATCAATCTAACTATAGAAGTGGGCGGGACTTTCACTGGAAGAAACTCAACTAATTCAATCAAAGTCCATATATGACTTCTATCAGTGATCAATGAGAACTGTATTGATTTCTGGAACCATTTACGTCTTATAAACCATCATAATATGGACCATTAGAAGGAAAGTGTATGTTTTTATAGTTATGTTATTGTACTGCTTTTCTATTGCCTTGTTCTTGTGGTATTTCTTGTGTGTATGCTTGGTATTGGTGCTACTTTTAGAACTTCAATTACCTGCAGGCTCTGCCCAAGGATCAATAAGGTTCAATCTAATCTAATCTAATCTAATCTAATCTAATCTAATCTAATCTAATCTAATCTAAATCCATTTTCAATGTTGCAGAAATTCGGCAAAAATTTGTCTCAAAACTATCGGCTGATGAGATAAAAATGGTAGAGTTTTCTGGTTTATGTTTAATCGTCAGCGGTGTTCGTTCTACTTGTTATAGAAAACAAATATTAGCACCTCAACTAGGACAGGGTGACAAAACGCTAACGATATAAATCGCAAAATAGAAATATAAGACATGCTCGATACCATTTCAATGGAATTCATTCGTCCATGTTTTGACAGACATAAGAACAGCCAATCATAATTAAGTAGCACCACACCGAACCAATCACACTAGAGCCATGACAAGTTAGGTTGACACACACAGGCGTAAGAGTAGCCTCATGTCTGGATTACAAGAAGCACTGGGATTGACACATTTAACACAGTGTCTTTATTTATAGTCTATATAAAACCATTTACAGACATGTTTTCAGATCAAATGCACTAACACCTGGGTAGCTTTTACTGTCCCAATTTTTGTCCACTATATTTTATTAAAAATTCACAAATTTTGGGATGGATCAGAGCAAGTGTGTAATTTTTTTGCATTTATCTGAGGTCATAATGCCTAAATCTGTCTTATTTTTGGGCCTGAAAAGCTGGTAAAGTGCCAGGTACTAAAATGAACCCAGTTTAATAGAAATTTTAGGGGTTGGACCAGCAAAAATATTATCATAAAAACCTATAAATAATGAAAAGCCCTCATTTTTTTCTTTGTTTTAGTGTAAAAAAAAACCCCAAACAAACAAAAAAGATTACTACTGATTCATTTGTGGCCCCTGAACTAAACAGGTTCAACAGCCAGGTTCTAGGTTCTGAGCTCATTCATTTCAGTCAAAAACATCCATGTGGTTTTGAGGATAAAAGGGTGAATTTTGGGTTAAAATCAGGAGTGATGCCAGCAGATGTGTCTGTGTGTGTGTGTGTGCTCACCTCAAAACACTCGCAGTAGTTCTTTAAACAGTAAGAGCGTTTACAGTTGCATCCTTTAGCGTGCCAACCTTTGACCCCTCTGGACAATGCCTGAATGACCTTTGGTCTGAAGGCGTCGGGGTTTCGTTTCTGACACGACTGAACACAGACACGTGAAAGTCAGATGAAACAAGGACCGGAATAAGACTCATTCAGGACATAATATGATCATAACTATTATTAGGATGTTTATCTTTGGAGATAAGAGGTGTGTTTAATGTTGATATCTTTCTGTAGGACTTTTTAGAATCAAATTAATGACTAATTTTGCTTTTTGGAGAGTCTGACGTTAGTGGATGAAACTGAACGGGTTCTAACCAACTGTGGCAATATTTCAAAACTCCCTATAATATACATAAAAGATGATATTAAAAGCACACACAGACCAGATGGTTCAGACACACGTTAACAAACCTTCTTCTCCAAAGAAAAAAATATTTAGTGAAATAAAAAAAAAGAAGTCGGAAATATATGGAGATCATTCATTGACTGTGTCCAAAACTTAAATATACGCTTGAAGAAGATGAAAGATGTTTATGGACCATGTAGATGCCATGTCTGTCAAAGTTTTTTTTTTTAGTTTTATCCTACTTTATTTGATTTTTGTTTCTATTCTATATTTTTGATAATTTAATATTAGATGTATCATGTTATTCGATCTTCCTTTATTTTATTTTAATTTCTATTCGATATTTTGAAAAAATTTTTGTATTTATTATTTTATTTTTATTATTTTTTATTTTATTTTATTATTCTTACTTCATTTTCAGATTTTAATCTGATTTCATTTTTTTCATTATTTATGGTCATTGTATTTCTTATTTTTAAATTCTATTTTATCTTACTATATTTTATTTTTGTACTTCAAATAAATTTGTATTATTTTGTTTTATTTCTTATTTTTCATTTTATTTTTAAAATTATTTTATTTGTTTTTTATTTTATGCTACTTTATTTTATTTTTATTTAATACAATTTTTTATTTCTTTTCTTTTATTTATGGATCTACTTATTTTTTCCCATTCCATCCATTTTTCAAGATAATTTTCAAATTTGATATTTATTTCATTGTACACAATATACATGTAACAAATTACCTATAGTTTTTATATATTATGAGAGAACTTGTGATGTGGATTTTTTTTTAAATCTTACTAGTAAACTTATATTAAAAATATTGTGTAAATGACATAAATAACTTACTGAGAACATTTCTAACCTGTATTGCCATGAGATGCCGTAGTTTATGCTCCCCATTATTGAAGCAGTTGGAACACTCACAGTTGACACACATTAATCTGTTGGCAAAGCAGCTACAGTAACTGAAAGACACAAACAGAGAATGTGGTGTTTAGTGCATTTTTATAGGTTCATATGGAGGTCAAATCCATCAGAAAACATCATCAGGTCATAGAAATATGCTGATTCTACATCAGGGACATCAAACTCATTTAAGTTCAATATTCAGCCCAAAAAAAATCTGAAATGTGCGTCAGACCAGTTAAATTACAGGCAAATTAACCAATAAATAATAACTGTTTTAGAGTGAAAAATAGGTCAAATTACATTATGAAAATGTGAATAACCTGAGCTACCATGTACAAATATGTGCAATTTCAACAATATTATTATGTTTCTGGTTTCAGTTTGTTATGAACTTACAGATCACAGCATATCTGCACATGCACAATTTAATAACAGGCAGAATGCTGGAGAAATTGCACTGGTTGTTCTTTGGAAATTTCAGGTTGTTCATATTTGTTCGGGTTATTCACATTTTATTGTGAAGAATAGAAATATTTTTATTATGTAATTTTACTTTTTTCGAATTATACCAAGGAGACATTTTGAAGTTGTCATTACTTATAAGTTGTGCTATTATTTTACTTGAGATCACATCAGAGCCCTGAACTGAAACAAGTTCGACACCCTTGATGTTTAATGTTGAATGTCATTTTTTTGCCCATGGTTCGGATTGGACCCTTTGGGAGGCCAGTTTTACATTTGTCACCTTTGCTCTACATGTAAGGGTAACAGTAGGACGGTGTACTGACAGTTTGAGGCACTGGGACTTGGTGCAGTGGCAGGTTTTCTTGGCCTGTCGTGGTTTAACCATGGCTCCAACAGTCCTACAAAAACAAAACAGCAAAATAAACTCCACTGTTTAATCCAAACTCAGTGGAACGTATCAGCATTAATCTTCCACTGACATGGTAGGATTCACAGATCAGAACTCCCACAACCCCAGAAAACCAAACATCCATTTTATATTTTTATCAGTGAACACGATACTGTGTTTTCCACAGGATATTCCTCTCTATGCAAGTGTCATAACTGAAAGGACGCCAGATTTCACCGTTTTGTTCATAGGACACAGTCAATAGACAAATTATCATGAAGAAATAATGGCATAAAATGGCATTGTTTTATCAATATAGTTACTATTGAGCACTGATATTGATGTTTTAACTATACAGACAAAAGTATTGGGACATATCACATCACAGCTGTTAGATGATTTGGCAAATACACATCAATATTTCCTTAAAGTTTAATGGGAGATTTTTCTTTCTCAGTGAGATGTGAAGAAAGTAGACGGTTAGTTGTGGTAGAAAATTATTATTTACAGTCAGAGAAAGAAACATATTTTAGAAATTTAGAGAAAGAACATTTAAAATCATAATCACAGATTTAAAAAAACAAACAAAATCAATGTTGATATAAATTAAGTCAAAACCATCTGTGAGACATTTCAGAAGCAAAGATAACAATTTAAACCAAACTAACCAAAGCAATGATATTTATCCTATGATATAAAACTATATTCTGACATTAGCTATTGTTTTGTATCCCAGACCCCTGGTAGAAAAAAAACACCGGACTTCAACGTGTCCACATATTTTTGTCCAAATTTTTTTTGTGTCTATGTGAGATGTGTAGCTCACGTCATCCAGTTCTTACGGTGCAGGTGGGGCGAGAGGCTCCATGGTGGCTGTGAAATCTCCCTGGTGGTGATAGAATGAAACATCAAATATACATGAATAAAAAAATACACCATGGAAGTATACGATTCTGGATATCCCACAAAAAAAAAAAAAAAAAAAAAAAAAAGAGTGATTTTTCTTATTTTCTACCTGACTGTGAGTCCCCAAAACATCTGGAAAACACAAAAAACATACAAACATGACAATACAAAGTATGCAACAAAATATAGACTAGAACAGACCATTAGTGTCAACTGAAATAAACATGTTTGTTTGTTAAACATGATCTAACCTTTGTTTAGAGTCTGGTTCTCGTTCATGTGTGCTGGTGCAGGATGTAAATTCTGGCACTGGGGTTTGGGTTGAAACGGGTTCCTGAGCCAAACCAGGCCACCTGTGCTCACTGTACATAATATCTACAACGCACAAAACAGGTGGATCCTCAGTTATTAACATTCTTAGAGTTCTTGTTCCACATATACGCTGACTTGCTGTATGGCCGACAGTGAAATTCATATTTTTGGATCCTTTGGCAATGATGTCAAACTCTTTTTAGTTCAGGGGCCACATACTTTACAGTTTAAATTGACACAAAAAGGGCAGAATAGATAAAATAATAATACAATAACTTGACAACTCCAAATTTTTCTCTTTCTTTTTGTGTAAAAAGGCTTTTGTCCATATAGTGTATGACTTCAGCTATGAGGCTAATGATATAAACAAAATTCATTTTTTTCACAAGTGTATATAATTACAAGAACTGAAGAGAAGTACATGCTTTTATCAGAACAGACGTGGAAACACTGCCTCCGAGATGCTCACGATCGATCCTTACTTTTAGTATGAGCCACATCAGGAGGGTGTAGCTATTTTTACATTCTGATTCATCTGAAAAAAGCAGCAATTGTTGAACTTACAGGCACAGTGATGTTGTTGTGAGGGGGTGGGTCCACAGATGCCCCTCCCTCACACTGCTGTTCCATCCTGGATGGAGAACACACACTGGATGCTGAAGTTTGTAAATTCTCCTCGAACACACACACAAAGCAAATTCAGACACATGTAGTGAACTGGGCGACAGCACCACCTGCTTCTGAATGCTTGTTCTCACCATGTTCAAGCTCCACTGAATGGCCTCAGAAACAAACCCCAGAGAGTCTGAGTGCTGTGATGGACCGGCCACAGCGCTGAGGAGAGAAGAACTGATTTAAGTTACTTGAGCTCAGGGTGTTAAACATACGGCCCGTGGGCCAAAACCAGGCCGTCAAAGGGTCCAATCTGGCCCGTGGGATGAATTTGTCAAATGCAAAAATTACACTGAAGATAATAACAGTCAAGGACGTTAAAATCATTTTAGTTCAGGTTTCACGTTCAATCAAATTCAATCTCAAAGGGGTCAGACCAGTAAAACACTGTCATAATAACCTTTAAATATGGCTATGGCTCAGATGGTAGAGCCCAATATCCGGAAGGTTGGCAGTTCGAATCCCACTCTCTCCAAGTCAGTCCATTGTGTCCTTGGGCAAGACACTTCACCCTCCTTGCCTCCAGTGTTACCTACACTGGTGTATGAATGCGTGTGAATGTTCGGTGGTGCTCGGAGGGGCTGTAGGCATGAAATGGCAGCCATGCTTCCACCACCACTAGAGGGAGACTGTGAGAGTGAATGAATAATGGATCAATAATGTAAAGCGCTTTGAGAAGGTGACTTGTAAAGCGCAATAAAAATCTAATCCATTATTATTATTATAAATACCAACAACTCCAATTTTTTTGCTTTGTTGTAGCATAAAAAACTTTTAATTTTATGAAAATAATTACCAAACTATCCTTGAACTAAAAATAAGAATGAAATGATCCCATATGAACAACTTGAAATGTCGAAAGAGAATCAAGAGTAATTTTATAAATATTCAGCCTGTTCCTAAATGTTTTGTGTATCTGTAGATCCACTGTGATCTGTAAGTTGTAATGTACATGTGTAAATGATAAACTAAGGCAGAATATTGCTAGAATTGCACTTAATTTTCCTAAGAAATTTCAGGTTGCTCATGTTCTAAACCTTTCTTAAAGGGTAGTTTGTCAATGTAAACATTTTCAGAATATAATTTTACTATTTTCACACTAAAATATACACAAAACTTTGGAGTTGATATCATTTATAGACTATTCTGCAACTGTTTTACTGGATGGGCCCACTTGAGATCATATTTGGCTGTAAGTGGCCCCTGAACTGGAATGACATTGATAGCCCTGCTTTATATGAACATCACACTAACGAACACATCAGTTGTCCACCACACAGCCGATACATGCATTTCTATAAAAATGAAAAATAGCATAACTTGGCAATTTTTTAAAAATAAAATAAAATTTTTCTGTAGAATGTGGAAAAAACTAGACAATATTATCAATAATATTTACGCATAAGTACTTTTTATTTCATAAACTTAGCAAAACATTGACAAAAGAAATACACAATTGTAGGATGTGTGCAAAAGTCTGGAGGCCCTACACAATGAGAACCCTTTTTTCATTTTAGAGAAAATATGGGTAAGCAAATTACAGAGACAGAAAATTTACAGTGTAATAGAAATGATCTGTATCATATGCTTAGGTTGGCCTTTAAACAATGTGAATAAATCCTTAAAGATGAAGATTACACTGGTGAAATCGTACCTGTAGCTAAAGGGATCCATCATCCCCAGCTGAAGAGATTGTACCTGAGGACTGACATTGGAGGGGGGTCCTGCTGACACACACATCTCTTCATGGATGAGGTGCACACTCTCACTGGAAGAGCAGTCATTGGGGATGACATTTTTCTCTTCGCTTGCAGCTGTGGCAGACTTAATCATTCCAACAGCTTACATGGGCACCTGTCTTAAATCACTGTGGAATATAAAGACGATGCTGTGAATTCTGACAAAGTTCACCAAATGATACATGTACAGTACAGTATTTACATCATGTGAACTGCCCAAATCCACAAATAAAAATCCTGAAAAAGTGCTATAAAACTATTCCTAATGGCTTTATTTTTCATTTCTAAAATATGACAATAAAATTGCAAACATGGACTGTACAAAAATTCCAATACATCTATGATGGTTTAAATGAACATGAGCAGATGTCTTGCTGAAACAATTAGTGGATCTACAATGAATTTTCAAATTTTAGATTTCAAATTTTAACTATTTTCTGGGGCAGATTTTGAAAATTAAATCTCAGATTTCTTTTACTTTTTCATTTTAATTGAGTTAAAGAATGAGCAATCTTCAATAAGAAAATGAAAATGCAGCCTGGATGACTGATTACTCATTTTATTTATGAGTCAAATAATACAGCCACATTCTTAAAATGATAAAGCATTTTTGCCAATGCATTTGAATTTTTGAACTTTAGATTTCAAATTCGATTTTGGTAACTATTTTCTGAGGCATGTTTAGAAAATTTAATCTCAAATGTGTTTTTCTTTTTCTTTTTAATTACATAAAAGAATGAGCGGTCCTGAATAAGAAAATGAAAATGTAGAGTGGATAATTTATGAATATTTTTGAGTCAAATATGCAGCTGTATTCTTAAAATGAAAAAGCATTTCTGCAAATGCATTTTAATTTAGATTATGGTAACTAACCACTTCCATATAATTGGAATGAGATAAGTAACAGTAAAATCACTTTGCCTGTCAGTGTCCTAAGGTTTTGTTTTTTGTGTCCTAAGGTTATGGCTGATCACTGTATGCAGTTAATGTAACATATATAATTACCTTTAATCAACACTATGCATAAGCACAAAAGTGAGTCAGCTACCAGAATAACTAATGCTCAAAATGTTTTTTTTCCTAGTTTTTCTTTGTTTATAACTCTAGTCACACACTCCTTTTAACTTAATATTTATTTGCATGTATATGTAAATTGCAGTAACTGTGTCATTTGTCTAATGTGTATTGATTATTATTGTTTATTAGCAACAGTGGCAAATATTAGCTTTAGCTGGCTACGCTAACGTTGCATTGGCCCCGAGTGAACTTTACGCTAATTAGCTTGAGTTTAAAACCAGTAAGTCGAGATATATA